>BSBK01014275.1:0-35000 GCA_027943335.1 Chamaecyparis obtusa | reverse complement strand
ATTGTACAAGGTTTCGCTAGCAGAGATAAGGTCACTTTTGACAACTATATGGAATTTAAATAGAGATGTACTGATGCAAGGATGATGACTATGTTTAAATCTTGGTTTTTAACCCTTTAATTCACTACATTAAATAGACTAGAGGAGGTAAATATTAGACTAGAGGATGAGGAGGTGGGTCCACTAAGGAGGCAAAATAGGAGGGTGAGGATGCATGAGGAAATAAATGGTGTTGGAGGATATCGAGGGAGCCATGATTATTTATGACAAGGAGGTGAAGGTGTATTGAGAAAAATTCTAATTTAGAAAGTGGGATTTCTAGCCAGGCCATCAATGTGGAACAAGTTATTTCCTTAGAGATAGGGATAGGTTCTACATAAGGTTTGCAAGTAACAATGCATGTTTAGAAAAAGGAATAGGTTTGGAATTTATTTTAGGTATAATAATAAGGTAAGCATGAGAGAGAAAAAATATTAATAGTGTTGCATGCACAAATGCGAGCTAATGACACATAAATAGATAATTTTTTTGGAGGAATTTGTTATATAGGGATACCAACATAGAAGTTTTAGGGATAGATATATTGCTGAATTTGATACACAAGTGGTAAAATAGGGAGGGGAAATGGATGAATTGGTCACCTAATTTGGGTAAGAAAATCATACACTACAATAGGATGAAGGTAATTCATAGGGTGATAGGTCTTCTATTAAGGATATAGTTCGGACAAGACAAGAGATACTTTAGTAAAAGGTAGCTATATGATTTGGTGGCTCCATCTAGTTAGAATGATAATAGTTATTCTAATTTTTCATAATTTAGATCATAGAGGATTAGGACAAATAGTGGAGGGGTTATGTGACCACATGGGAAACCGCCACTACTAGGATTATGAGGAATAGATTTTGAAAGAGATTAGTTATACCTATGAACCATTTTTATTGAGAGTGGGGGTTCATTATACCTCCTTAGTCTCCTCTATGTATCAAAAATGATATCTAGCATAAGGGAGGAAGGAGAAGGGGCAAAAAATTCTCACCCAACTACCAACTTCCTTGTAGATATGACACTAGAAAGAAAACAACACAATGGGGAGAGGGAGAGTGCAAAGAATCATAAATTATTCATCACAAACTTCATTAATTATGTCTGGCTATAAGGCCTTCCTATTTATGGCCTTATAAAATTATAATTCAATTACAAATAGTCCTCATACATCCGAGGATATCCAAACATTCAGATTCTATCCTTCTCTAAAACTTTCTCCTAAATCTACACCATACTATTCTATTTATACAAGAGGCTACCGAATGGGTCAGCCTGAAGATCCAAATAGATCCACCATATAAGGAAGGGAGGACCCACATCTAGGTTGACATGCTTCCCAACGATCAATGTAATAATTAACTTCATGACCAAAATTAAATGGACAAGTCAGCCTCAACATAAGTCAAAATAAACCACTCGGTGAGCAAGACCACTAAGAAACAAAACCAACTCGATGAACAACAAAAACAAGAAGCAACTGAGCTAGGTCAGTGAATGATAGAACTAGGCAATATCAAGCCCTATCATTGGAAACAAGGATACTTCATCAAGAGAGCAAAAGAAGCTACCAAACACATCTAACAAATCTAACATGTTTTTGGTGATATAAGATTCCCAAGAACCCACGATGCTCCTACATCAAACACCGTAGGATGTTTTAGAATGATTCTATGAATCATGCAATAGGTACAACCCAAGCTAAATCTAACTCATAATGTGAAATCCATAAACTATCCTCAATTGGTCTATTCTTCTACTTTACTAGATATTCCATGTCCTCTTTCCTCTCATGCTTCTACCAACTCTTTCAACTCCAAAATATGCTCAACTTTTTATGTCTACTTCTTAGGATAATCATTCAGTATTGTCAATTCTTCATCAGATTCATGATACTCATTCAAATATACAATTTTGAATATAGGTGATATATCAATTTCATCATGTAATTTAATCTCATAAGCATTTCTAAGATATATTGTTGCGTAAACAGACAAAGATTTCAATTTTACCATATGTACATTTCCTTGATGATTATTTGATGATCATGTCATTAGATGAATGATAAATATATCTTAAAACCTTAATATTCAAACAATCATGTAGAAATCAAGAAAATATCATGCTTTTATCATTCCTTATCTAGTCCAAGACTTCATCAATTTTTTAAAAAGACATGATTTCACCAATCAAGTAAACACTTAGAAAAATTGGCCATTGTTTTTCAAATCCATATTTCATGTAGAAATTCATCCATTTCATATTTTACTATCCATTTTTATCCTGATAAAATAAGGTCATTGTGAGATCAAGGATCAAAGTTATTCATTATGAGATCAACCTTTTGGATTAGGATTCGAATCAATATTAGGATTCGAATCAATCATCTAGGTAGTTATGCTTGTGGTTGGATACATTGATTTATGTAAATTGTTGTCTATTTGATGAATCCTTTTAATTTAAAACATAATTTCCCCTAGTTTGATTCTATTGTGATGTTTGACTTGGACATTTTTTAGATTAATGATGAAAGCCTTGGGTATTTGCAAATGCAACTCTGGAATTTATTATGCAATGTTTTTACAAATGTTGGCGACTATAATATATACAAGGATGGCTAGGAATGCAAAATAAGACTTGACTTTCAATGGAACTTGTTTATCAACTTCTCACTGATTGAATTTATTGTTCTTTTTCTCTTTTATTTTCTTTTTTTGCTACCAATGCACCTATTTGCTAGGTTTTCATGAAGGCACTTTTTTTCTTTTTCTTTTTTGGTATTTTTCTTTTTTTCTTTCCTTTTTTTTTATCATCAAGTTGCCTATTTGCTAGGTTTTCACCAACATAATAAATTGTTTTCAGGATTCATATCTGAATTTTTTTGGATTTCTTTATGCTTAATTTTTCCTCTATTTTTTATTTCTTCATGAACTCCTTTTGTTGTTTTTGGACTACTCTTCTTTTTTTATTTTTTTCTTCTTTTCTGAGGATCATTTTCCATTATTTTTGAATTTTTTCAAGATCACTTATGACTATATAAAATAAATAGGATGCTCTCTCATATGATATTCTGATACCCTTTCCACTTATACTCTTTCATCTTCTTTTTAGGTGTAGAACCTTTTCAGGTGTATGTTGTTGATGAGTTATTGTATTTCCTCTTCATCACAATCAGCTAGCTTGTATGTACCCATTCCAAAACAAGAAGTAATAAAAAAATTCCCTAACCAATTCACTTCCCATTTTCCTTTCTTATTTCTTTATGCCTGGTTTTTAGTATTTTCTCTCAATACCAAATCACCTATTAGAAATTTTATTAGTTTGATGTGCTTATTATAGTTTCTTGACATTTTGTTTTGGTATATTTTGAGATGATCAAAGGATTTTTTTTGTTTCTCCTCAAGTAACTCTAACTCTTGAAGTATAGAAACTCTATAATCCTCTTCAGTTAGTAACCCATGTAATGAAACTCATAAAGATTAAATCTCTAGTTCCAGTGGTAGCACTACTTCAACTCCATATAGTAAAGAAAATGGTGTAGCTCCTGTTGGCATTCTCACACTTGTTCTATATTCCCATAGAGTTGGATTTATTTGGACTTGCTAATCTCTCCCTAAATTGTCCATTGTCCTCTTCAATATTTTTAGGATATTTTTATTAGTGGCTTCAACTTGTCCATTCCCTTGTGGATAATAGATTGAAGATGAATGATGGATCATATGAAACTTTGCACACAATTATTTTAGTTCCTTGTTCTTGAATTTTTTTTAATTTTTCATTATGATGGCTTGAGGGATGCCATATCTTCAAATTTTATAGTTCAATATGAACATTGCAATTTTTTTTCCTATTGTGGTAGATAGAGGCACAACTTCGACCCAATTGGAAAAATATTTTGTTGCAGTTCATATGAACTTATGGTCATTGGATGAAATTTGGAAAATCATCCCTATTAGATCTAGATGAGGATGAAGGGTTGAGAGAGATAGACAAGGTGGAAGATTTTTTATTTCTTGTTATTTCCTTTATGCCTACCAGAGGTGGTATTCGTATGTGAGGTGGAAGAGTTACAATGAGAAGATGACCTCTTAGAGTCCTTTGACATATAAAAGTTGTTGGTTGGGGTCAACATAGACCCTAAGTTATCAGGGTTGCCCTACAAGTTTTCCCATGGTGGGTGTCATTTTGTGTACAAGAAGTACCTTCATAAGATTAGTTCATCAATATTTCAATCAAATTATGCTAAAATATGACAAATAAACAAGCTTTTGAATGAAAATAAAGACAATGAGCATTCTGTAGATCTCTAATTAAAGATGTTAATTCTAATATCTCAGAAAGCCTCCATTAATGAAAGATCTAAAATGCTAAAATTCTAAATGATCATGCAATTAAGCCTATTGTACTCAAAATAATGCTCAATTATACAAAATTATGCTTCTAGCTCAATTTCACTATAGCAATGATACAATTCTAAGATCTGATTGGGATCCTTTTCTCCTTATTTTTATCTTCTATTTATATATTTTACCAAGCATAGGGGGTGGAGTTAAGTTTGTGTTAAGTCCATGGTTTCAAATATGGGGACAATTTAAATATTTTATCCTTAAAGCTTGGGATAATGAGATAAAATGGATGGTAAAGATGCTTTCTCCTTATGAGTGACTAAGATTAAAAGTGGCTTTGATCAATGTGAGTCTAATCCCTAATTCCTATTGGTTGAGTTAATTCATGTTAGATAACTGAGAGGGAGGGGGAAGTGAATCAGTTAAATCAGTTATTCTACACTCCCAAACTCTCAGATGTGCTTTTTCAAACTTTTTCAACAAATCAAACAACTTTCATTCTTTTCATTTACTGAATACCAGTAACTTCCAAAATTGTTTTTACCGATTAATAAAATATGCAATATGTAAAGTATGATAGAAAAACAATCATAACAAATAATGTGCAATACAAAGATTTAACGTGGAAACCCAGCTAAGTGAAAAACTACCCAGGACTATTAACCCAAAATATTTAACTCTTCTGAAGTGAGCTTGGTTAGGAGCTAACCTTGTTAAAGGTTAAAAAACACACTGTAAGGTCTGACCTTGTTAGAGGATTTATCACTAACATTTCTCCTTCGGCCAACATTGACTATGGGGTCAATAAGAAAACAATTAACATTCCTTGAATGTCATATTGAAATACAAAAGACTGTTAAGTCCACTCAGTTAAGAGATTTTGTTGTAACAATGGTTAAATTGATACAGTAGTGATCTAATTCAAATACAATTCAATTTTCAAGTATTCAGCTCTATGCTAAGATCAATATAACTCTTCAAATCAATAATCAATTTATTTCATCATATCTTCCAACTTACTTCACTTGATGTATATATCTCTGACACTCAGTTATGCCTACAGTTCAGCTCAGTTATGTCTATAACCAATTTGATCAGGTATATATGAAAATGTCTTCACGCAAAATCTTCTGCAGTCTCTATTCATCCGACATAATTCCTCAATGAATCTCATGTCTCTTAAATAGACGTGTAAATTGTTTTCATATTAGCCATTATATTTTACCTCTTAGTCTCCATTGTTCATTTTTCCCCTTCAAGCTTCCTAGGTAGATGGGTCAATAACATGTTTCAATAGCTTCCCTTCGATCATCTCTAAATTTTCTCAGTTGTGGATCTTATAACAAACTTCATCTCTTACCTCAGAATCATAAGCAATTATCAGCTCATCAATTTCAGTTGGTTGTTATAAACATTTAATGTTTTCATCCATCCTCAGCTTTTACTGAATGTGTCAGTGATAACTAACTTGATTATTACTCTCACTCAGTATACAAAAGACTAAGTTGGTGTATACCAAAATATTCAATTACTAACCACATTAACTTGTTAAATTCTGATCTCTTCTTCATAATAGAATAATGTAACACGCTCAAGTCAAAAACATAATGCCATAGACTCATCAATAAGTTACCCAATGTATACCTTATCCATATCTATCATATACATCTTGTCCTTATGTAGCTATCTCATTTCTTCACCATTTCTTCCTTCTACAGATGTTCAAATGTTTGTAATTATAATGATAAGTATTGTCAAAACTAGTTGATGTCAGTGACAACATATTGACTGATTTAATCATCTTACATATCACTTTAATAGCTTGGTGATCTCTAAGCAATGTCTCTTCAATTCATCAAGATATTCAGTCAGTTGTAGATCATCAATCTCTCCCTTTGGCATTGATGACAACAAAAACAATATGAAATATGCCATACCATACCAAGCATTTGTTCTACAACTATATGGATTAATGTTGTAGCTCAGTAAGCTCTCCCTAGCTTGATATTTAATATGTTTAATCAATACAAACAACATTTCATGTAGACTCTCCCTGTGGATTTGATCTTCTTTAGTTCTCTAATTCTTTATCTCCTGGTAGTGGATAGATGTTTCATTGAAATCTTTCTCCCCAATATTTCATACAAACCTCTCTCCCTTTGACAACAAATACTACTTCAATGTCTTCATCAGCATCATTGTTAGTATCAATATCAACATCTTGAACTAGGTAACATGATGCCTTCTTGCCTTTCCCTTTATAGTATCAGTTGTTTCTTCTATCATATTGTTGGTTTCCTCAGTGTTCTCGGTGATCTCTTCTATCAGACTTTCTTTCACCAGATCGTTCATTGTCTTTATCTTCATCTCTCTTGTTAGGATATCTAGTAGCAATATGGCCAACTTCTTTACAATTAAAACATGCTAAAGGTAACTTTCCTTTATACCTTCCTTTACCTTTCCCATGTGGTAGGTGAGAGAAATTAGGAATTAATTAATTGAATTTATTTAATTCTTTCTCCACGTGTACCCCTTGAATAAGTTACATGGGATTTTAATTCAACTATACAATTAATTAGATCAATAGAATAATTAAATGATTTTTTTTATTTATTTAAATATTCTGGCTTTTGATTTCAATTAACATTGGATTTCGGCTCAATTGCAATTAATGCTTTATTTTTTCCTTGGTTACTCACATGGATTAGTCTTGACAAATTTTAGGTGTCTACACTATTATTGGATGATGTTCGAAGAAATAAAAGGGCATTCTATTTTCTCTATGTAATATAGATTATCCATTGAAATAATAATCCATATTAGTCCATAAACCATGTCATTACTCGTCAACCATGCATTCTTATGTTCATAGTATCTTGGTTCAAGATCATGTATAAGGAGGTAGGGCAATAGATCATCCTCAAGATAGTGATTATTTATTCCTTATTTTTTAGATAAATAGTTTTCTAAGGTTAGGTTATCAACAAAATTATGAAAATAAAAACCAAGGTACATGATTAACCTCTCCTTCTCCCTACAAAATTAATAGAACTTGATGACAACTTATGATTACAAAAAAAGAGATATAAGAGACACACCCTAAGACAACATAAATTCCATTCTAATCTAGGTCTAACCTTTAGTAACTATATTAGTTTGTTTCTACTTATTCTTCCTAGATCCCATGTCCTTTGTGATGCAGAAGCATCCTAGGTGTAAGAGCAATCTTGCATCACCCAAAAATATTTATGTTTTTGTATTCAATAAGGGCTATCTTGTGTAGAGCTGCTATTTATGGAAACTTTCTATTTTTAGTAAGTTGGTCATACGATCTCAGAATATTCTGATTTCAAATGTGGAGGTTCGTCTCAGTCGTATTAGCCTGTCAGTAAAATTTCATTGACAGATCAAGTCTAGCTTTGTAGATATTGAAGATTTTCAGTATTGGCAGTAGGGTATAGAAACTTTGAACTCAATTTTAAAGGCTTTAGAGGCCCCAGATGAGGTCAAAAATTTGGGTGACGGGTGCTTGCATGAGTCAAGCCTATAGAATGCTTTGTGGCCTTTCTGAATTGGGATTATAATAGTCAATCGGAGCAACTAGCGATGACTTATGGTCTTTAGAATTTGGGTCACCTAAAATGGTGGAAAATGATTTTCCTTCAAAAATTTTGTTTATGTTTCAAAAGTTATTTTGAGCTGACTTTGATGTAATAAATTGCAAAATAAAATAATTCTAAGTTTGGTCGGCCCCTTGGGCTAAATTTTTGGAACCTTCTCGGGCGGTAGAAATTGCCTATATAAAGAAGGCCCATAGTGTTGTCTTAGGTAGTTCTGGGTAGATCTGGGTAATAATTCAAGGCTTTGACCTACAGAATATTGTAAGGGAAATGCCCATGTGGCTTTGCATATTATAATTCTAAAATTTGGAATTCCACACATGTGGAAATAATAAGAAGCCCATTTTTTGTTTTCCCAAATTATTGTCATTTCTTTATTTCTGTTATGTGTTTGTGGTATTAAGGGGAGCACCCTTAATCAAGTGGTATCAGAGTAGGAGTTCCTGAGTGTGTAAATAGATCACCGACTGTAAGGTAGTTTGCACCAAGATAGTGGTTAGGGTTTCAGTGCACATCACGAAAATGCCTCCGTGAAGGGAATGTGGTGGAAGAGCTAGTGTTGTAACAGCTAAAGTTAGAGCACTCCAGAGCAAGTGCGAGCATTGCAAGAATAGATTCACAAAGGAATGAATCTTAATGTCAGAGAGGAAAGTGAGGATGAAGTTGAAGAAGAAGATCAAGAAGGAGAAGTCGAAATTGTGAACCAGGAGGAAGAAAGACTTTTTTAGGCCATTTCCAAGATTGGAAAAAGACCTAAGATTGAGGTTCCTACATTTTCTTGAAATCTTAACCTAGAAGAATTGATCGACTGGATCAATGAATGTGAAGAATATTTTGAGTATGAAGATGTTGAGGATCCTGATAGGGTCAAATTTATGAAGGCCGGACTGAAAGGTCATGTGAAGATCTGGTGGCAAGAGATTCAATTGGAGTAAAATAGAAGAGGGAAAGATAAAATCAAAAGATGGGATTAGACGGTGGATAAATTGAAGCAACAGTTCATTCCTGTTGATTATGAGCTTAACCTACTGAAGAAAATGCAAAGTTTGAAACAAGCAGGAAGATCTGTTCAGGAGTATACAGAGGGGTTCTATCGACTCCTCATCAGAATAGGCCATGCAAAAGTTGATAAGGAGAAAGTTTCTTGATACCTTAATGGGTTAAGGCAAAGCATTCAAGAGGAGTTGAATCTGGTTCGAATGAATAGTATTGAGGCATACCAATTTGCCCTAAAAGTAGAGAAAAAGATGAACAAAAAATTTGAGAGCAGACAAAATGGAAGAGGTTGTGGTGGAAGATCTGGTGGATGGTCATATGGTGGCCGAAATGAAGATTCGAAAAAGAAGGATGAGGCCAGCAGTACTCAGAATCAGTGAGGAAACAATTGTAATCATTTCCAAGATCAGAATAATAGAGATCAGAGAGGAAGAGGAAGAGGACAATCATGTGGAAGAGGAGGCTTCCGTGGAACATGTTTTCACTATGGAGAAGAAGGTCATAGGGAATTTGAATGTCCTTAGTGCAAAGGAAGAACAGACAGGAGAAATGAAGGCCAGGCTAGAGTTGCACATGTAGATGAAGATGTCAAATCATTAAATTCTGAAGATGCTGAAAGAGGAGAAATGGTGATTAATAAAAGAGTCCTGTTGAGTGGTGAGAATGAACCTGAACAAAGGAGGAGCCTTTTTTGCACCAGGTGCCAGTGTGAGGGTAAGTTTTGTGATGTGATTATTGATAGTGAAAGCACTGACAATTTGGTGTTAGAAGAAATGGTGACAAAGTTGAAGCTCAAGAGATAGAAACACCCACATCCATATCGCACTGCTTGGATACATGATGACCACAAGGTCATGGTCAATGAACAATGGCTAGTGAATTTCAAGATTGACAGATACCATGATGAGGTACTATGTGATATCATATCTATGGATGTATGTCATATGTTCTTGGGTAGACCATGGTGGTTTGATAGATGTGTTGTACATGATGGTCGTGCGAATACCTATTCCATGACAAAGGATGGAGTGTGACATAAGCTAAAGCCATTGAATGACATAGAAGAAAAGGTATGTTGTAGTCAAAGAATAACTTTTGTTGATGGAAGAAAGTTCCTAGATGGTATGAGGCATGAGCATGTGTGTTTCACTTTAATTCCAAAAGCTAGTAAAGAGGAAGTAGAAGATATTCCTATAGAAGTTGGAGATTTGTTGAATGAGTTTTAGATTATTGTATCTAATAATGTGCTTGATGGATTACCACTAGTCAGGAAGATTAGTCATTAGATGGACTTGATTCCAGGAGTGACTTTGATTAATAAGGCAGCACACAGAATGACACCTATAGAAAGTGAGGAGTTGAACAAACAAGTACATGAGTTGTTACAAAAAAGATTGATTTGTGAGAGTCTAAATCCCTATGCTATACTAGTTGTATTAGCACCAAAGAAGAATGGAGAGTGGAGGATGTGTATATATTTCAAAGCAATAAACAAGATCACAATCAAGTATAGGTTTCCATTGTCACGAATGGATGATATTATGGACTGTTTGAGTGGAGCTATGTATTTCTCAAAGATAGATCTAAAGAGTGGATATCATCAGATTCGGATGAGAGAAGAAAATGAATGGAAGACTACCTTCAAGAAAAAAGGACTCTATGAGTGGTTAGTCATGCCTTTTGGGCTAACCAATGCACCGAGCACTTTCATGCGGCTCATGAATGAGGTTCTGAAAGAATTTCTGGGTAAGTTTGTCATTGTTTATCTAGATGATATTTTGATCTTTAGTAAGACATTGGAGGAGCATATGATGCATATTCGTATGGTATTTGAGAAGCTAAGAGAAGAGAAATTGTTGATTAATTTGAAGAAGTGCAATTTTGTGAAGAAAGAGTTAGTGTATTTGGGCTTTGTAGTTTCAGCAGAAGGTCTAAAAATGAACCCAGAGAAGGTACAGGCTATCCTTGAATGGCCTACTCCAAGGAGTGCTATTGAGATAATAAATTTTCATGGTCTAGATAGCTTTTATAGAAAGTTTATCAAAAATTTTAGCAGTATTTGTGGACCCTTGACTGAAACAATGAGAGGGGATAGAAAAGAGTTTAAGTGGACTAATGGGGTGGAAAAGAGTTTTCAATTGTTAAAACAAAAAGTTATAGAACAACCTATTTTAGCACTTCCAGATTTTAATAAGGTGTTTCAAGTAGATTGTGATGCTAGCGGTACTACAATAGGAGCTATTATGAGCCAGAAGGTAAACTTGTTGCCTATTTTAGTGATAAGTTAAATGATGCCAAGAGAAAGTATTATGTTTATGATCAAGAATTTTATGCTATAGTTCAGGCATTAAAGAAGTGGAGACATTATCTTCTTCCTAAGAAGCTTGTTTTGTATACTGATCATCTAGCTTTGCAATATTTGAATAGTCAAGGAAAGTTGAATCAGAGGCATTTGAAATGGGTTGAATTTTTGCAGAGTTATACATTTGTTTTGAAACACAGGAGTGGAAAGTCTAATAGGGTTGTCGATGCTCTTAGTAGAAGGCAACTATTGCTAAAAGAAATGTAGATTGAAGTGGTTAGGTTCAAGGAACTAAAGAATTTGTATCCATAAGATACTAATTTTGGTGAAGTTTGGAAAGCTTGTACAGAACCTATTACTCTAGACAGGATGAAATGGTTGGATTTCATCATCTATGATGATATGCTATTCAGAGGGAGTCAGTCGTGCAGTCCACAAAGTTCCATGAGTGAGAATCTCATTAAAGAGAAGCATAGCGGACATTTTGGTCATGATAAAACCCTTTCTTTGGTTAGTCAAAATTATTATTGGCCACAGTTGTAGCAAGATATGAAGAAGTTTGTAAAGAGTTGCAAAGAATGTTAGATGGCGAAAGGAGTGAAGCAAAATATAGCATTGTAACAACCATTACCTGTACCAGAGAAGCCTTGGGAGGATATCAACATGGACTTTTTGCTTGGTTTTCCAAGGACTCAACAGGGACATGATTCAATTTTTGTGATGGTTGATAGATTTTTGAAGATGGCACATTTCATTCCCTACAAGAAGACTAATGATGTTGTTCATGTAGCAGAATTATTTTTCAGAGAAGTAGTGAGACTACATGGTTTGCCAAAGACCATAGTTTCAGATCAGGACACTAAGTTTGTTGGATATTTTTGGTGTACATTATGGAAAAAGTTGAAAATAGATTTGAAGTTTAGTTCATCACATCATCTACAGACTGATGGATAGACAAAAGTGGTGAATAGGAGTTTGGAAAATTTGTTGAGATGTTTGGTTGGAGATAAGCCAATAGGATGGGATTTGATTTTACCATAGGCAAAATTTGCATACAATAATTCTATCAATAGGAGCACTGGTATATCACCATTCCAGATTGTATATGGAAGTAGTCCAAGAAATGCATCTAAATTGAGAAAGATAGATAAATGAGAAATAAGTAGTGTTGAAGCTCAGGATTTTGCAGAACACTTGAAGAACATCCATGAGGAAGTAAGGAAGCACATTATGAAAATGAATGTGTAGTATAAGGCTAAGGAAAATGAGAAAATGAGGCATAAAGAATTTCAGGTTGGGGATGAAGTCATCGTTCATTTGTGGAAGGAGCGGTTTCTAGTTGGTACATATAACAAGCTAACAATGAAGAAGTTTGGAACATGTAAGATACTGAAGAAGCATGATTCAAGAAATGCATATGAGGTAGAATTGCCTAGTGAGATTAATATTTCACCAGTGTTTAACATTTTAGATTTGACAAAGTATCATGAAGGAAGTGTTGAAGATGAGATCACAGTGGCACAGTGGAGTATTCCAACAAGTACTTCAGATACCAAGGAGATTGAAGACATACTAGACAGTTGTGTTGGCAGAAGCACAAGGAACATAACATGAAGAATATTTGGTCAAGTGGAAAGGATGATCTATTGGGGATTCATCATGGCTGACAAGGGAGGAGGTTAACCATCTTAGTTTTCCTCTACACACCTAAGTTGTGACAGGGTCACTTCTCAAATTACTCTGGGTGTCTGATGCAGGAGAATCCTGGGTGTAAGAGCAATCTTCCATCTCCCAAAAATATTTATGTTTTTGTATTCAATAAGGGCTATCTTATGTAGAGTTGCTATTTATGGAAACTTGCTATTTTTGTAAGTTGGTCATATGATATTGGAATGTTTTGATTTCACATGTGGAGGTTCATCTCAGTCGTATCAGCCTGTCAGTAAAGTTTCATTGATAGATCAAGTCTAGCTTTGTAGATATTGAAGATTTTCAGTATTGGCAGTAGGGTATAGAAATTTTGAACTCAGTTTTGAAGGGTTTAGGGGCCCCGAATGAGGTCAAAATTTGGGTGACAGGTTCTTGCATGAGTCAAGCCTATAGAATGCTTTGTGGCTTTTTTGAATTGGGGTTATAATAGTCAATCAGAGAAACTAGCGATGACTTATGGTCTTCAAAGTTGGGTCACCCAAAATGGTGGAAAATGATTTTCCTTCAAAATTTATGTTTGGGTTTCAAAAGTGATTTTGAGCCAAATTTGATGTAATAAATTGTAAAATAAAATAATTCTAAGTTTGGTCGGCCCTTTGGGCTAAATTTTTAGAACCTTCTCGGGCGATAGAAATTGCCTATATAAAGAAGGCCCGTAGTGTTGTCTTAGGTAGTTCTGGGTAGATCTGGGTAATAATTTGAGGCTTTGACCTACAGAATATTGTAAAAGAAATACCCATGTGGCTTTGCATATTGTAATTCTAAAATTTGGAATTCCACACTTGTGGAGATAATAAAAAGCCCATTTTCTATTCTTGCAAATTATTGTCATTTCTCTGTTTCTGTTATGTGTTAGTGGTATTAAGGGGAGTACCCTTCATCAAGTGGTATTAGAGTAGGAGTTCTTGAGTGTGTAAAAAGATCACTGACTATGAGGCAGTTTGCACCAAGACCATGGTTAGGGTTTCAGCACGCATCACGAAAATGCCTCCACAAAGGGAACATGGCGGAAGAGCTGGTGTTGTAACACCTAAAGTTAGAGCACTCTAGAGACAAGTGTAAGCATTGCAAGAAGAGATTCGGAGAGGAATGAATCTTAATGTTAGAGATGAAAGTGAGGATGAAGCCGAAGAAGAAGATCAGGAAGGAGAAGTTGAAATTGTGAACCAGGAGGAAGAAAGATTTTTTCTGGCCACTTCCAAGATTGGGAAAAGACCTAAGATTGAGGTTCCTACATTTTTTAGAATTCTTAACCCAGAAGAATTGATCGACTGGATCAATGGATGTGAAGAATATTTTGAGTATGAAGATGTTGAGGATCCGGATAGGATCAAATTTGTGAAGGCCAGACTCAAAGGTCATGCAAAGATCTGGTGGCAAGAGATTCAATTGGAGTGAAATAGAAGAGGGAAAGATAAAATCACAAGATGGGATCGGATGGTGGATAAATTGAAGTGATAGTTCATTCCTATTGATTATGAGCTTGACCTACTGAAGAAAATGCAAAGTTTGGAGCAAGTAGGAAGATCTATTTAGGAGTATACAAAGGAGTTCTATTGACTCCTCATCAGAACGGGCCATGCAAAAGCTAATAAGGAGAAACTTTCCCAATATCTTAATGGGTAAAGGCCAAGCATTTAGGAGGAGTTGAATCTGGTTTGAGTGAACATTATTTAGGAGGCATACTAGTTTTCCCTAAAAGTAGAGGAAAAGCTGAACAAGAAATTTGAGAGCAGACAAAATGGAAGAGGTCATTGTGGAAGATCTGGTGGATGGTCATATGGTGGCCAAAATGAAGATCCGAAAAAGAAAGATGAGGTCAGTAGTAGTCAGAATCAATGAGGATACAATTTCAATCATTTCCAAGATCAAAATAATAGAGATCAAAGAGGAAGAGGAAGAGGACAAGATTCTGGAAGAGGAGGCTTCCATGGAACATGTTTTCATGGTGGAGGAGAATTTCATAGTGCATTTGAATGTCCTCAATGCCAAGGTAGAATAGACAGGAGAAATGAAGGCCAGGCCAAAGTTGCACATGTAGATGAAGATGTCAGATCATCAAATTTTGAAGATACTGAAAGAGGAGAAACGCTGATTAATAGAAGAGTCCTGTTGAGTGGTGAGAATGAACCTAAACAAATGAGGAGCCTATTTCGCACTAGGTGCAAGTGTGAGGGTAAGTGTTGTGATGTGATGTATTATAGTGGAAGCACTGACAATTTGGTGTCAGAAAAGATGGTGACAAAGTTGAAGCTCAAGAGACAGAAACACCCACATCCATATCAGATTGCCTGGGTACAGGATGACCACAAGGTGATGGTCAATGAACAATGCCTAGCGAAGTTCAAGATTGGCAGATACCATGATGAGGTACTATGTGATATCATATATATGGATGTATGTCATATGTTGTTGGGTAGACCATGACAGTTTGATAGATGTTCTCTACATGATGGTCATGGGAATACCTATTCCTTGACAAAGGATGGAGTGTGACATAAGCTAAAGCCATTGAATGACATAGAAGAAAAGGTATGTGGTAGTGCAAGAATAACTTTTTTTGATGGAAGAAAGTTCCTAAATGGTATGAGGCATGAGCATGTGTGTTTTATTTTAATTCCAAAAGCTGGTAAACAGGAAGTAGAAGATATTCCTGTAGAAGTTGTAGATTTGTTGAATGAGTTTCAGGATATTGTATCTGATAATGTGATTGATGGATTACCACTAGTCAGGAAGATCAGTCATCAGATGGACTTGATCCCAGGAGTGAGTTTTCTGAATAAGGCAGCACAAAGAATGACACTTGCAGAAAGTGAGGAGTTGAATAGACAAGTATATGAGGTATTACAGAAAGGATTGAAACATGAGAGTCTGACTCCCTATGCTATACCAATGGTATTAGCACCAAATAAGAATGTAGAGTGGATGATGTGGATAGATTTCAGAGCAATAAACAAGATCACAATCAAGTATAAGTTTCTATTGCCACGAATGGATGATATTATGGACTGTTTGAGTTGAGTTGTGTATTTCTCAAAGATAGATCTAAAGAGTGGATATCATCAGATTTAGATCAGAGAAGGCGATGAATGGAAGACTACCTTTAAGACAAAGGAAGGACTGTATGAGTGGTTAGTCATGCCTTTTGGGCTAACCAATGCACTGAGCACTTTCATGTAGCTCATGAACGAGGTTCTGAAATAATTTTTGGGTAAGTTTGTCATTGTTTACCTAGATGATATTTTGATCTTTAGTAAGACATTGGAGGAGCATATGATGCATATTCATATGGTATTTGAGAAGCTGAGAGAAGAGAAATTGTTGATTCATTTGAAGAAGTGCAATTTTGTGAAGAAAGAGTTAGTGTATTTGGGCTTTGTAGTTTCAACAGAAGGTCTAAAAATGGACCTAGAGAAGGTACAGGCTATCCTTGAATGGCCTACTCCTAGGAGAGCTACTGAGGTAAGATCTTTTCATGGTCTAGCTAGCTTTTATAGAAAGTTTATCAAAAATTTTAGCAATATTTGTGGACCCTTGACTGAAACAATGAGAGGGGATAGAAAAGAGTTTAAGTGGACTAATGGGGTAGAAAAGAGTTTTCAATTGTTGAAACAAAAAGTTACAGAACAACCTATTTTAGCACTTCTAGATTTTAATAAGGTGTTTCAAGTAGATTGTGATGTTAGTAGTACTGCAATAGTTGTTATGAGCCAAGAAGGTAAACCTATTGCCTATTTTAGTGAGAAGTTAAATGATGCCAAGAGAAAGTATTATGTTTATGATCAAGAATTTTATGCTATAGTTTAGGAATTAAAGAAGTGGAGACATTATCTGCTTCCTAAGGAGTTTGTTTTGTATACTGATCATCAAGCTTTGCAATATTTGAATAGTCAAGGAAAGTTGAATTAGAGGCATTTGAAATCGGTTGAGTTTTTGTAGAGTTATACATTTGTTTTGAAACAAAAAGAGTGGAAAGTCTAATAGGGTTGCTAATACTCTTAGTAGTAGGCAACTATTACTAATAGAAATGCAGATTGAAGTGGTTGGGTTCAACAAATTCAAGAATTTGTATCCAGAGGATCCTGATTTTGGTGAAGCTTGGAAAGCTTGTACATAACCTGTTACTCTAGATATGATGAAATGGCTAGATTTCATCATCCAGGATGATATGCTATTTAGAAGGAGTCAGTTGTACATTCCACAAAGTTTCATGAGGGAGAATCTCATCAAACAGAAGCATAGTAGAGGATTGGCTGGATATTTTGGTCGTGATAAAACCCTTGCTTTGGTTAGTGAGAATTATTTTTAGCCACAGTTGCAGCAAGATGTGCAGAAGTTTGTATAGAGTGGTAGAGTATGTCAAATGGTGAAAGGAGTGAAGCAAAATACAGGGTTGTATCAGTCATTACCTGTACCAGGGAAGCCTTGGGAGGATATCAACATGAATTTTGTTCTTGTTTTGCCGAGGACTCAGTGGGGACATGATTCAATTTTTGTAGTGGTTGACATATTTTTAAAGATGGCACATTTCATTCCCTGCAAGAAGACTAATGATGTTGTTCATGTAGCAGAATTGTTTTTCAGAGACGTAGTGAGACTACATGGTTTGCCAAAGACCATAGTTTTAGATCAGGACACTAAATTTGTTGGATATTTCTAGCGTACATTGCAGAAAAAGATGAAGATAGATTTGAAGTTCAGTTTATCACATCATCCACAAACTGATGGACAGACAGAGGTGGTGAATAGGAGATTGGGAAATTTGCTGAGATGTTTTCTTGGAGATAAGCCAACAAGATGGGATTTGATTTTACCATAGGTAGAATTTGCATACAATAATTTTGTCAACAAGAGTACTGGTAAATCACTATTCCAGATTGTATATGGAAGTAGTCCAAGAAATGCATCTGAATTGAGAAAGATAGATAAAGGAGAAATAAGTAGTGTTGAAGCTGAGGATTTTGCAGAACACTTGAAGAACATCCATGAGGAAGTGAAGAAGCACATTACCAAAATGAATGCACAGTAAAAGGCTAAGGAAGATGAGAAAAGGAGGCATAAGGAATTTTAGGTTGGGGATGAAGTCATGGTTCATTTGAAAAAGGAGCGGTTTCCAGTTGGTACATATAACAAGCTAGAAATGAAAAAGTTTGGACCATGTAAGATACTAAAGAAGCATGATTCAGGAAATGCATATGAGGTAGAATTGCCTAGTGAGCTGAATATTTCACTAGTGTTTAACATCTTAGATTTGACAAAGTATCATGAAGGAAGTGTTGAAGATGAGAACATAGGGGCACAGTTGAGTATTCTAGCAAGTAGTTCAGATACCAAGGAGATTGAAGACATACTGGACAGTTGTGTTGGCAGAAGCATAAGGAGTAGAACATATGAAGAATATCTGGTCAAGTGGAAAGGACAACCTGTTGAAGATTCATCATGGATGACAAGAGAGGAGGTTAACCATCTTGGTTTTCCTCTACACACCTGAGTCGTGATAGGGTCACTTCTCAAATTACCCTAGGTTTCTGATGTAGGAGCATCCTAGGTGTAAGAGCAATCTTGCATCACCCAAAAATATTTATGTTTTTGTATTCAATAAGGGCTATCTTGTGTATAGCTACTATTTATAGAAACTTGCTATTTTAAGTAAGTTGGTAATACAATCTTAGAATGTTCTGATTTCACATGTGGAGGTTTGTCTTAGTCGTATCAGCCTGTCGATAAAGTTTCATTGACAGATCAAGTCTATCTTTGTAGATATTGAAGATTTTCGGTATTGGTAGGAGGGTATAGAAACTTTGAACTCAATTTTGAAGGCTTTAGAGGCCCCAGATGAGGTTGAAAATTTGGGTGACAAGCACTTGCACAATTCAAGCCTATAGAGTGCTTCGTGGCCTTTCCGAATTGGGGTTATAATAGTCAATCAGAGCAACTAGCGATGACTTATGGTCTTCGAAAATTGGGTCACCTGAAATGGTGGAAAATGATTTTCCTTCAAAAATTTTGTTTGAGTTTCAAAAGTTATTTTGAGTCGACTTTGATGTAATAAATTGTAAAATAAAATAATTCTAAGTTTGGTCGGCCCTTTGGGCTAAATTTCTGAAACATTCTCGGGTGGTAGAAATTGCCTATATAAAGAAGGCTCATAGTGTTGTCTTAGGTAGTTCTGGGTAGATCTAGGTAATAATTAGAGGCTTTGACCTATAGAATATTGTAAGAGAAATGCCCATGTGGCTTTGCATATTGTAATTCTAAAATTTGGAATTCCACAATTGTAGAGATAATAGGAAGCCCATGTTCTATTCTTGCAAGTTATTGTCATTTCTCTATTTCTATTATGTCTTTGTGGTATTAAGGGGAGCACCCTTCATCAAGTGGTATCAGAGCAGGAGTTCTTGTGTGTGTAAATAGATCACCGACTGTGAGGCAGTTTGCACCAGGACCATGGTTAGGGTTTCAGTGCACCTCACAAAAATGCCTCCATGAAGGGAATGTGGCAGAAGAGTTGGTGTTGTAACACTTGAAGTTGGAGCACTCTAGAGACAAGTGTGAGCATTGCAAAAAGAGATTCACAGAGGAATGAATCTTAATGTCAGAGACAAAAGCAAGGATGAAGTCGAAGAAGAAGATCAGGAAGGAGAAGTTGAAATTGTGAACCAGGAGGAAGAAAGACTTTTTCAAGCCATTTCCAAGATTGGGAAAAGACCTTAGATTGAGGTTCCTACATTTTTTGGAAATCTTAACCCAAAAGAATTGATGGACTGGATCAATCAATGTGAGAAATATTTTGAGTATGAAGATGTTGAGGATCCTGATAGGGTCAAATTTTTGAAGGCCAGACTAAAAGGTCATGCGAAGATCTGGTGGCAAGAGATTCAATTGGAGCGAAATAGAAGAGGGAAAGATAAAATCACAAGATGGGATCAGATGGTGGATAAATTAAAGTGACAATTCATTCTTGTTGATTATGAGCTTGACCTACTGAAGAAAATGCAAAGTTTGAAGCAAGTAGGAAGATCTATTCAGGAGTATATAGAGGATTTCTATCGACTCCTCATCAAAATAGGCCATGCAGAAGCTGATAAGGAGAAAGTTGCCTGATACCTTAATGGGTTAAGGCCAAGCATTCAGGAGTTGAATCTGGTTCAAATGAATAGTATTGAGGAGGCATACCAATTTTTCTTAAAAGTAGAAGAAAAGCTCAACAAGAAATTTGAGAGCAGAAAAAGTGGAAGAGGTCATGGTGGAAGATATGGTAGACGGTCATATGGTGGCTAAAATGAAGATCCGAAAAAGAAGGATGAGGCCAGTAGTAGTTAGAATCAGTGAGGAAACAATTTCAATCATTTTCAAGATCAGAATAATAGAGATCAGAGAGGAAGAGGAAGAGGATAAGGATCTGGAAGAGGAGGCTTCCGTGGAACATGATTTCACTGTGGAGAAGAAGGTCATAGGGCATTTGAATGTCCTCAGCACCAAGGTAGAACATACAAGAGAAATGAAGGCTAGGCCAGAGTTGCACATGTAGATGAAGATGCTAGATCATCAAATTCTGAAGATGCTAAAATAGGAGAAATGTTGATTAATAGAAAAGCCTTGTTGAGTGGTGAGAATGAACCTAAACAAAGGAGGAGCTTGTTTCACACCAAGTGCAAGTGTGAGGGTAATTGTTGTGATGTGATTATTGATAGTGGAAGCACTGACAATTTGGTGTCAGAAGAGATGGTGACAAAGTTGAAGCTCAAGAGATAGAAACACCCATATCCATATCGGATTGCATGGGTACAGGATGACCAGAAGGTCATGGTCAATGAAAAATGCCTAGTGAAGTTCAAGATTGGTGAATACTATCATGAGGTACTGTGTGATATCATATCTATAGATATATGTCATATGTTATTGGGTAAACCATGGCAGTTTGACAGATGTGCTGTAGATGATGCTCGTGCAAATACCTATTCCCTGACAAAGGATGGAGTGTGACATAACCTAAAGCCATTTAATGCCACAGAAGAAAAGGTATGTGGTAGTGCAAGAATAACTTTTGTTGATTGAATAAAGTTCCTAGATGATATGAGGCATGAGCATGTGTATTTTTCTTTAATTCCAAAAGTTGGTAAAGAGGAAGTAGAAGATATTCTTGTAGAAGTTATAGATTTGGCGAATGAGTTTCAAGATATTGTATCTGATAATGTGCCTGATGGATTACCACTAGTTAGGAAGATCAGTCATTAGATGGACTTGATCCCAGGAGCGAGTTTGCTGAATAAGGCAGCACACAGAATGACACCTGCAGAAAGTGAGGAGTTGAACAGACAGGTATATGAGCTGTTACAAAAAGGATTGATCCATGAGAGTCTAAGTCCCTGTGTTGTACTAGCGGTATTAGCACCAAAGAAGAATGGAGAGTGGAGGACATGTATAGATTCCAAAGAAATAAACAAGATCACAATCAAGTATAGGTTTCAATTGCCATGAATGGTTGATATTATGGACTATTTGAGTGGAGCTGTGTATTTCTGAAAGATGGATTTGAAGAGTGGATATCATTAGATTCAAATCAGAGAAGGAGATGAATGGAAGACTACCTTCAAGACAAAGGAAGGATTGTATGATGGTTAGTCATGCCTTTTGGGCTAACCAATGCACCGAGCACTTTCATGCAGCTCATGAATGAGGTTCTGAAAGAATTTTTGGGTAGATTTGTCATTGTCTACCTAGATTATAATTTGATCTTTAGTAAGACATTGGAGGAGCATATGATGCATATTCGTATGGTATTTGAGAAGCTAAGAGAAGAGAAATTGTTGATTAATTTGAAGAAGTGCATTTTTGTGAAGAAAGAGTTAGTGTATTTAGGCTTTGTAGTTTCAGCAAAAGGTCTAAAAATGGACCCAAAGAAGGTACAGGCTATCCTTGAATGGCCTACTTCAAGGAGTGCTACTGAGGTAAGATATTTTCATGGTCTAGCTAACTTTTACAGAAAGTTTATCAGAAATTTTAGCAGTATTTGTGGAACCTTCACTGAAATAATGAGAGGGGATAGAAAAGAGATTAAGTGGACTAATATGGTAGAAAATTTTTTTCAATTGTTCAAACAAAAAGTTACAAAACAACTTTTTTTATCACTTTTAGATTTTAATAATGTGTTTCAAGTAGATTATGATGCTAGCGGTACTGCAATAGGAGCTGTTATGAGCCAAGGAGGTAAACCTATTGCCTATTTAAGTGAGAAGTTAAATGATGCCAAGAGAAAGTATTCTATTTATGATTAGGAATTTTATACTATAGTTCATCCATTAAAGAAGTGGAGACATTATCTACTTCCTAAGGAGTTTGTTTTGTATTCTGATTATCAAGCTTTGCAATATTTGAATAGTCAAGGAAAGTTGAATAAGAGGCATTTGAAATGGGTTGAGTTTTTGCAGAGTTATACATTTGTTTTGAAACATAGGAGTGGAAAGCCTAATAGGGTTGCCGATGCTCTTAGTAGAAGGAACCTATTGCTAACAGAAATGCAGATTGAAGTGGTTGGGTTCAAGGAACTCAAGAATTTGTATCTAGAGGATCCTGATTTTGGTGAATCTTGGAAAGCTTGTACAAAACCTTTTACTCTAGATAGGATGAAATGGTTGGATTTCATCATCCAGGATGATATGCTATTCAGAGGTAGTCAATTGTGCATTCCAAAAAGTTCCATGAGGGAGAATCTCATCAAAGAGAAGCATAGCAGAGCATTGGCTTGATATTTTGGTCATGATAAAACCCTTATTTTGGTTAGTGAGAATTATTACTGGCCACAGTTGCAGCAAGATGCGAAGAAGTTTGTACAGAGTTGCAGAGTATGTCAGATGGTGAAAGGAGTGAAGCAGAATATAGGGTTGTATCAGCCATTACCTGTACCAGAGAAGCCTTGGGAGGATATCAACATGGACTTTGTTCTTGGTTTGCCGAGGACTCAGTGGGGACATGATTCAATTTTTGTGGTGGTTGACAAATTTTTGAAGATGGCACATTTCATTCCCTGCAAGAAGACTAATGATATTGTTCATGTAGCAGAATTGTTTTTCAGAGAAGTAGTGAGACTACATGGTTTACCAAAGATGATAGTTTCAAATCTGGACACTAAGTTTGTTGGATATTTCTAGCGTACATTGTGGAAAAAGTTGAAGACAGATTTGAAGGTCAGTTCATCACATCATCCACAAACTGATGGATAGAAAAAGGTGGTGAATAAGAGTTTGGGAAATTTGCTGAGATGTTTGGTTGGAGATAAGCCAACAGGATGGGATTTGATTTTACCAGAGGTAGAATTTGCATACAATAATTTTATCAACAGGAGCACTCGTAAATCACCATTCCAAATTGTATATGGAAGTAGTCCAAGAAATGCATATGAATAGAGAAAGATAAATAAAGGAGAAATAAGTAGTGTTGAAGCTGAGGATTTTGCAGAACACTTGAAGAACATCCATGAGGAAGTGAGGGAGCACAATACCAAAATGAATGCATAGTATAAGGCTAAGGCAGATGAGAAAAGGAGGCATAAGAAATTTTAGGTTAGGGATGAAGTCATGGTTTATTTGTGGAAGGAGCAGTTTCCAGTTGGTACATATAAGAAGCTAAAAATGAAGAAGTTTGGACCATGTAAGATACTAAAGAAGCATTATTCAAGAAATGCATATGAGGTAGAATTGCCTACTGAGCTGAATATTTCACCAGTGTTTAACATTTCAGATTTGACAGAGTATCATGAAGGAAGTGTTGAAGATGAGATCACAGCGGCACAGTGGAGTATTGCAGCAAGTAGTTCAGATACCAAGGAGATTGAAGACATATTGGATAGTCATGTTGGTAGAAGCACAAGGAATGGGACATATGAAGAATATTTGATCAAGTGGAAAGGATGACCTGTTGAAGATTCATCATGGATGACAAGGGAGGAGGTTAACTATCTTGGTTTTCCTCTACACACCTGAGTCGTGACAGGGTCACTTCTCAAATTACCTCGAGTGTCTAGTGCAGGAGCATCCTGGGTGTAAGAGCAATCTTGCATCACCCAAAATTATTTATGTTTTTGTATTCAAGAAGGGCTATCTTGTGTAGAGCTGCTATTTATGGAAACTTGCTATTTTTAGTAAGTTGGTCATACGATCTTGGAATGTTCTAATTTCACATGTGGAGGTTTGTCTCAGTCATATCAGCCTGTCGATAAAGTTTCATTGACAAATCAAGTCTAGCTTTGTAGATATTGAAGATTTTTGATATTGGCAGCAGGGCATAGAAAATTAGATTGGACGTAAGGTAAGAAGAAAAAACCTAAAAAACTCAAACACTAATTGCTCCTTAGGATTTCAAAAAAGGAAAAGTACCCCTATAGGGAAATTGTGTTAATGGTTTGACCTTGCGATATTTCATAGGTTGGCCTTTTTCTTATACTTTTGAGGTTGGTAGATTTTTGGTTAGGACTTTTTTTTCCCGGAGGTTGGAAATTTAGAATGATCATTTGAATAGGTCAAAAAATATGTTTATTTGTAAAGTGGGCAGATTTCCTAGATACTAATATTAACTAATTAGAAAAAAAATATTACATTAATACTCATGTTTTAAATTAAAATATTTAATGAGTATCATATTAATTGTAATTATATTTAATTTTAAGTTAGAAGATCTATAAAATTAAAAAATAATTTTCTATTTATATAATTTATTGATTAAAAATAAAGATAGAGCATATCATTTATTTTAATTATTTATAAATAAAAAATGGGCATTTGGTCTACTAGTTAAGTTGAAAGACTCTTAAAAAGCTGAGAAAGGCTCAAGTCTTCATTAGTGCAAAGTTACAAAAATCACAAGGGATGATGATAGAATTGTGTCATGGGCAAATTTAGTGGAATGGATTTATAAAATATATATTTTTGCATGCTAATTATATTTTTAAATTAATATAGCTTGTATATTACGTCAATATCGTTCGAGGAGAAAACTATTACCGATAATTAATATGTTGTATAAGACAAAATTTTGTTATTGATATATAGATAAAAGAAATATTCAATATGAATTTGAGTTATTTGAGTATTAATATAATTAAAGTTTTAGAAAATTATACAAAGAATCGGAATACATAAAAAGATAAATTATTGAAATATTATTCTTAGATGAGTATCATGTTTTCATGAACTAAAATAAATTTAAGAAGAATAAAGATGTTCTCTAATTTAAAATAAGAGTCTCTTCATGTTATTATTTATTATAATAATTTATGAGATGACAATAAATATTTATTTTTAAATTAAAATATTATACTAAATATTAATATTCAATTAATTGTAACATATTTATACTTTTGTCATAAGATGAATAGAGTTAAATATTTTATATTCAAATTTATTTTTAATTGTTAACAAAAATAAATTAAAAATAGATTTATTTAGTTCGATTATGTATAAACTAAAAAGTAGAATTTATTATTCCAATTTTTTAAATGTTAATATATTTTAATAATATTAATATTTCTTAACAATACTAATATTTTCTAAGAATAATAATATTTTTATGTTCTTGAAAATATGCTATTTGGCTAGGGGTAAAATCCTAAACATTACAATTACATTAATTGTCTTCAACATCAGCCAAAGCCAAAAATAAAACTTAATTATGTGCTATGGTTGAGGAAGACCCCTTTCATTTATAATTCGTTTTATTTTAGATAATATCGATCCTTCATAATGCGTGGATTAAAACCTATTCCAATATTTTATGTAACTCAAATTCATTTACTTATTTAATGAATCTTGAAACGGTAATGAAACTCGTTCATTTGAAAGGTCATAGAATACATACATGATAGTACTAGAATGTGAAAGATGTACTTTTATGGTTTTAGTCATATACTTGTATGTCAAGACAATATTTTTCATCCACCTTCAAGGAGGAAAGTATGAGAAGCCATATAAATTATAGTTCGTCCACACAAATTCAACGTAGTAGAATATAATGTATTTGAATTTAGACTAGATAATATGTTTAGAACAGTTAGATCACGATCCTATAGATTTATGTAGTTGTAATGCATTAACATACACTCTTTGATGAAGGCATACAAGTAGTAGATATGCCACCTATATATTTTATTTAAAAAATAAAAGTTACAAAATTGAACAAATTTCTGTTCAATTGATTCACAATTCCACCTATTAAGAAACTTTTTTGCAAAGCCAATATCATAATCAAAATAAACATTCATCTTATTGTACTTGATAACCTAGATCATTTGATTTGATTTTTGAAATTGCTGTACATATTGGTCATTTTCTTCAATAGTCCACATAATCCAAAGAAAAATTTTGTCAAGTGAATGATGCCGATGGAAGGTAAATTCTTCAGCTCAAAGGTAACAAACTACCCAAAGAAATGATCAGCAGGGAGAGAATGTTACTAAAAATGTATCCTGGAATAAAAAGAAAATTTCCAATAAGGAGTACAAAAGTATAGAGTTATTCTCAAGTGGGTAGAGTAGCCAAGTAAGCTAAATGTCAACATAAAAAATTAAGTACACAATTAATTTTTGAACTATTTTGGACTAGACTATAGCAAGAGAATATGAATCATTAAAAGACCCAATAAGTATAATGCAACAAATCTAATTATATCCTAAATCCAGCCTAATAAGATACATAAAAGATAATGCTAGGCTACTTAACCTAAAATAAAACTAAATTATAAAAGCATAAATTAATGAAACTTATGAGTTTTATGAACATTCATCCTAGTTCTCTACTCCAATAAATGTTAAGAAATTTTTTTATATAATTTAACCTCTTTATAGATTTTAGATAATTAAGTTAATCATCCCCTCAAATATCAAGACCCGCTACCATCCATAAATCAAAATTCTGTTAAATGTGTCAAGATTAAATATTTTTTTCTTTAATGGCTACTCTTACTATAATTGTCTTAATGAAAGGCAATACAAAATAACGTTCAAAACCAGTGGGGCACCTTTCCGATAAAAAAGATGCTTTTTCGTCTGTCTAATATTGGAGCTAGCTGACAAAGACCAATGGGCATTGACTTTAGATACCATATCAATAATATCTTCTTGATTCGCTTTCCTGACCTAACTATTATTTCTAAAATTACAGAGACCGTTTTAAAACACTTGAACAAGGTATTTCAAAATCTCTCAGCAATACATCAAGGGGCACAGTTAATTGGGCGACTAGAAGACTGATTTCGTGTAGTACTGCAGACTCATAAGGTAAAGACAGAGTGCTAGTTAATCATCTTCTAACACCATGCGCTGAAGCCATATCAGATGACTCCTATGCTACTTTTAATATTATTCTGTGGAGGTTGTAGAACTGGTGAGATTAAAGGTGGGAAATTGTATGTGAGAATTATGACATATGATTGTCCAGAAGAAGGATTGCCTTGGCAGTGTATGCTTTCTTGAATAAAGGTGATTCAAGGTGACGATCCTACTATACGAGAGAATTTCAAAGCAAGCCTAACTGCAGTACCTGTCTGAAGACATTTGTTGCTATCTGCAAAGTAAAATGGCAACAAGGTCATGGGAGCCATCTGACATGGCTTCAGTGCATGTTGTTAGAAGATGAATAACTAGTATTCTCTCTTAATCTTAAGAGTCTGCACTACTACACCAAATCAAGCTTCTAGTTGTCCAATTAACTGTTCCTCTAGATGTAGTGTTATTTTCTACACTAGAACCTTTTTCAGGTTTCATATCAAAACCGCAGTTGCCTTGAGTATTTCAAGTATTTGCCTCGGGCATTACTTTTTTCCATTATGTGATCTTCTACCGAAGACCTTTCATATGCTACAATGGAGAATAATAAAGATGCATTGTCTTCGATTGTTTCTGTTGCATTCGATTGTTGCTTATGCTGGCTTGTATTTGATAGCTCTTTATAGTTAGTGAAGTTCTTATTCACCAAATGAAATATTAATATTAATGATTTTTATCAAGTTAGACCATTTAATATAGATCTAAAATCGTTTCACGTATGTGTATCGTATGATATTACGATAATCCAAATCTTCTTCATATTAACTGTATCGTGGTACTGGCTTAATTGTGTTTTTCTCCGTTATTAAAGTGGGGTGTGAACATAAATCATAGTAGTCATGTAAAACCCACTATAGTGCACAATCTAATATGACGATATAAAACTGGCAACAATTTTAAATGTTGGAAAATATTTGGTGCTAATACATTGTAGATAAATTTTCATTTGTTCTTCTCCTCATATATTTAAGATAATTTTACAATCTGGATAAAATTGACCATATCCTAATTTTGATAACATTTCCTCTAGATATCCACTCGAAGATGTTAACCATTTGTTTTATTGATTTATTTATATATATTTTTCAGTTTCTACTAGTGATACACCGCTAGTTTGTCGCAGATTTAAACTGTATTCTGTTAAGCGATGGAGACCATTTCTGATTCGTCTAATTTGTCAAGGACTCTTGAAATGGCTTTATTATACACATACATATTAAAATATTGCATTCATAAACATAAATTATTCTGTAGATTCAGACAACTATAATCACATTAGAGGATTTTACGTCAAAAATCCTAAATATTTTTTGAGCTCAAAGAAGCATTACGCTTACGTTGAATGTGAAGGAATATGTAGAAAATATCGACATGAATCGTTGAAAAAGTAATCTTTATTTAATGGACGTGGATCTCAGGTGTGGTTCAGAATATGCGTCGAGTGGAACCAGGAAGATTATTGTATATCAATTGAATAGTCACATTTCTGCTCATTGTAACGTTTCCTAATTGATTATAGAGTCTAAATGTGTTTAAAATTTTAAATAAATTAATAAATTATTTTTTCTAATAATGATTTATCTTTATTTCAATAATGGTGGATATATTCCAATTGATTATTACTAAGATTTTGTATCTGAAGAATTTTTTATATAATTTATAATAGATAGATAAAATATATAAGAATGAAATGGAAAATAATAAAATAATATATTATTTAACAATATTATAAATAGCATTTCAAATGTCTCAAACATTATTATAAATATCATTCTTAAATGAATCATAAGAAGTTACATCATCACATAAATATTATACTATTAGTTTGTTTTTTTATTCATTGTGTTTTATAAGTGTCTTAAAGTCAAACATTTATTCCCCATTGGTTCTAATATCATTCATATAAATCTTTTTAAATAACTATTAGATATATATTATCTCTAGAACAGTTGCTATAGATTAATCTCTCGATTCAGCTTCTCTGGATACTTGTGGCCCTATCCTGGGACAATCTCTTGATTCCCCATTTTTGGGCACCTCGGTTCTTGATTCGATATCTTGGCAGGATTTGGCTAAGAAAGTGTAAGATGGGTGGACTTCTGTTAAAGGAAAAAAAAGATCTAAACATCTGCCCTCTTTCGATATGTCCCTTCATTCCCAGAAGGGGAAGAAATAATCTATCTCTACGGTCGGCAAGATTTTTCTCTTTGTTGTCTGCTGGAAGTTTTAGAGCTACTGATTTTAAAATTGTATTATCTATTTTGTAGTGCCTTCTTTAGTCAGGGTCCTAGTTTCCTTCTTCCAGTACCATTTCTTCTCCATGTTGTGGGAACCTGTTGTAAAACCCTCACAGTGGTCTTGATCTATAGAGTGCTTCTTTGAAAATCTTATTTGACCAAAATGTATAGGGTTTCGGGGCCCCTTCAAAACCTATTTTCCTTAAATCAAAAACTATTAGATATATCAAACTATATGTATATATATAACTCTAATTCTATTCGAGAATTTGAATATTTTTGTAGATAGATATTTTTAATTTATATATGGTATAAAATATGATTAGTGTGATTCGACTATTTTCGAACTACTCTAAATGGCATAGATCCATGGAATTTTCTCATGGGGGACAAGGAAGTGTGTGGATAGGTTTAGGGGACTGAGAGACCAAGTACCTAAATTTGGAAACAATGAGTGGATGCTGTGGAGATATTGAGGGGATTGTTAGGGACAACAACAAAGTAGTTGTGTTGGAGAGGTGGTATTGATATCAAAAGAGAGCTTAATTGAAATCCTCAAGGAAAAATATGCAATATAACATCTCTATGGGTGCCCAATAAAAGGCCAAATCTATTTCACAAAGTTAAATAGGGCAATCAATATGTAATGGCATGTGATATATAGAAAAGGTCGCATCCTTGGCAAAGGAGGAAGAGGCGGTAGAATTATTGGTGCTATTGGGAGACATTTCCCCCATGCCCCTAACTCTTGAAACATCCTCACCTTAGGGTATGTGAGTCTTTCTTGTGGGAGACATGTCCTTGTGGAACACTAATGAATAGTCATTTTCTCTTTCCATAAGACAATACGATTAATATAACACATAAGTATGATAATTTTTTTCATTATTTGGATATTAGAAAATTTGTATTATTGATAAGAAGAATATACTAGCATACATATTATAACTAAATACATATATAATATATTGAATTATTCTTTTATTTATTTCTCTTAAAAAATATGGAATGAAAATCTAAAAGAGTTGACTTATATTTTTATCTTCTTCATTAAAATAGGATAATCCATGTATATATATCTAATAGTTATTTGATAATATATTAAATTGATAATCCATGTATGAATTTATTTTCCTACATTACTATAAAGTTATTTTCATTAACAGTGAATATGAAAATGATAAGTACATTAATATGATTACCATTAAAAACTTTTAAAATTATGAAATTTTAAGTTTTGTTATATATATATATATATATATATATATATATATATATATATATATATATATATATATATATATATATATATATATATATATATATATATATATATATAGGGAGAGAGAGAGAGAGAGAATATCTCCATTACTATAAGATGAAGTGCACACATCTAAAACAAGTAGGAAAATATGGGTTCAACACTCAAGAATCCAATAAGTTGCACCCATAACAAAAAAAAAAATACATCAGTAGCGCCTAAAAAAATAAACATGAGCTACGAATGGAGAGTAGACATCACATAAAAGAAGACACTAATCAGCTAAAGCAATGGCCATAGGTGGAAAATATGGATATCTTCCATGCTTAGGTCCCCATACATAAATAGGGTTAGAGATAGTGTCAAAGAAGGACCGCGGGCTTCTTATGTCATAACATTATCACTTTTCCTATCTTGATGTAAATAGATGAGGAAAAGATAGCTAGAGCCAAATGAAGGAGCCACTAAGGCGAGTTGGGCTAAACATTGTCACTAATTAAATTTAGTCAGGTGCTATCACCACCAATGGATAAACTTACACCTTCCAAAAATAACCTAGAGGGAAAGCCCCCATGTCAAACAAAGGTGGAGTATCACCTATTTAAGTAATGACTACCACCATATTGGTGGTGGGGTGCCTAAGGAAGTAGGGCCTATGAGTTTTGAGCTAAAGAAATACAACCATGTAAGGAGCCATGAGGTAGAGATCCACTATAGTAAGTAAACAAACTGAGAGGCACTTTTGAAATTTTATAAAGATTATTTATATGCTTCTACAAAAAATATTCTATGGTGACCACCTCTAGTGCTACCTTATTAGCTTGCAGTTGAATTTGAAACTTTATAATAAGAAAAAAGAATAAAGATGATTATTAATAAGGGGGACCAATCGTATCACCTATTAGACATTACAAATGAGGATGACCCACTAGGTTTGAAGTGAATCAACTTATTAATGTGTATTCCTAATCCTTCACTAACATGAAAGGATGATTAGGGGGGATATGATTGAATGATGCAAGATAGAGGGAAAAATAGAATAAAAATGACAAGTTGTAGATTATATAGTATGACAAAAAATAGATATCTCTATATGGATGCCAAGAATAGAAACTTGAGGATGCCTTTAACTTATGATTTTAATTTGGTGTTTTTCCTAGAGGGAGGCCATTTCCAGGGGTGACCTGTTCCCTACACTTTTGACTAAACTTAGTTGTAGACTATTTGTTGCGTCATAAAATTTTTAGATTTGAGTCAATGTGAATGCCACCTATTTCTACATAGAAAAAAATGAAGAAAATATTATGTAGAAAGGGTTTTTCCTTAGTCAAATGCTTGTTGAGGATTCAACCTTTAAATAGAATGAAATTTCATGATAAAAAATATTGTAAATATAAAGTAAATATTAGATCTTTAATGTGAGTGAATACACCTTCATAAATAGATATTGAGACTAGTATGTCTATGACTATCCTTGTATGTTAAGTGAATTTACTTTTATGTAGTCTTTGAATCTTGGAACATAGAGAAGAATCAAGGATTCTATTCACAAATGCATACATCTATGAATACTCCTCAAATATCTTCAATCTTGTTTCTCCTAATTGACTCTTTTCTTGTAAAATAGATGGATGGATGAATGGAAAAAGGATTTTCTTACTTGATTGAGGTATACTCTACTTGGCCATCATGGTAAATAAGTTTTTCACAATAGAAAACATTTCCTTCAAAAATTCTTTTTATACTTGAAGAATTCTAGGAATTGAGTCTATATCCTTAATGCTCAGATGTTTATCTTTGAATCTTAAAAATCTTTAAAAACTTGATCATGGTTTTGAATGCTTGAGATTTGTTACCAAAATGAGGAGAGATAGGGTTCTTGTATACCTTTCCTAAAATTTCAAAGCTCAAAACTTGAAGGAATATAATGAGAATCTATAAATCTCACTAAACCAATGAGATGGAGCACCAATTTGAATGCTAGGAAAAACCTAGGGAAAAAGGTCAGGTTGGGAAACCTCTACCCAAGAAGAGGTTAGCCTTGGTGACCTCTTCCTACAAAAATGTTGTAAAATTTATTTTGGGAGATTGGAATGTGGAGAGAATGTTTGAAATGTAGATGGTGTGGATCTAGATCAAGCATAGAAGACATGAAATCTCAACAAAAATAAAATTGGGACTAATTGAGCATATAATTGTAGGCGCTTTCAATTAAGGATGGTATATGTATCCCCTAATTTAGAAAGAGTATAAGATTACCTTATGCTCATACAAATGTAGGTCAATTAAATGGAAAAAAAAATATTGAGGTTAAAGAGACAAGGAGACATGAAGTCCCCCGAGTGACTTAGGTCCTAATCAAATAAAAAGTCCAGATAAAGTGAAACAAGACTCTAAAAAATAGATAGAGATAGATACATGACCAACTAGCCTACTATGGTTTTAACTTACTATGGACCATTTGAAGAGAATATATTATTGCAAAATATGGAATTGGAGGTCTAAAAAGTTGTGTTATTCTATCTACCCAATTTAAAAATATAACCAAGTAAAGCATTGTCCACTAGAAAATTTAGTAAAGGAGTATCAATCCTTAAGGAAACAATTATTTCCCTAAGGGATCCACTAGAAAATGCACAAGATGTTCAAAATATATATCTAGATTTCTATCCTCATTAGTGTCAAACATTATATTTTAGAGGTGTTTATGTTTTCTCAAACACAATGTTTTGAAAGTCTTCTATTCTATTCAACATATAAACAAGTTGAAGACAAGTATGTATTCAATGCTACAAAATAGATTAAGATAGGTCTATATTGAATGAAATAGAAGTATATATTCATTGTTATATAATAATGGAAGAGAGGTCTATATTTAGTGCTACAAAATAGTAGAAGATGGGTATGTATTCTATAGATTTTATTAGGTTCTTACAAGTTATTTTCATAGATCTTGAAATCATTTCTTTTGTTTGGATGTTATATGTTCAATGATAGAGTTACATAGTTGAAGATAAAATGTATTCAATTATAATTTTGTGAAGGTTTATGTTGTGGAAGTCAATGTTGAAAATATACAAATCTCATTTAAATTGTTTTTGGGTTTTTGTATTGGTTGTAGTGTTTCCTTTTGATCCATTAATTATTTTCAGTGATCAAAAAATAGCACCTTCAAGTGTTATGTATTTAAGATTAGTTCTCAGTATAGTTTATAAATGCATTGCAGTGACTTTTGATGTGGACTATTAAAAAGTAAGATGGCTTATAACATGGTGTGTGGATCTCACCATGCCATGTGGAGGTCCAAATACAATTATAAATTTAGGTGACACTTTGGGCACTATGTCTACATGTTTGAGTTGGCTATGGAACTTGTTATAGTAATTGTGAATCTAGCATTGGTCCATATGTGTAATGTTTTTGTGATCCCTCTCTCTCATAGAGTGGATCATGTTTCAAGTTCTTTGTTGAGTATTTCATTTAATATATATCTCTTATCTAGATGGGCTCATGCTATTTGTGACCTATGTATTTAATGTTTATTTTTTATCCAATTGGGTTCTTGTTAGGTATAATATTTGTCTTAGGGTGAACCTACAATAGTGGGTTACATTTTTTCAGAGGAAAGAACTCATCCTAAAAAGTGTGAGGGAGAATATTATCCATCATACTTTCGATAGAAACTAACCACCACTTTCAATTGTAAGTAAGAAACTTTCAATTGAAAGTACAAGAAATTTTTACTTTTGATCAAAAGTACTAAATTAATTTTGATCAAAAGTAAGTTAGTACTTTCAATCAAAAGTAAGATAGTACTTTTGATCGAAAGTGTGGTGGTTGAAATTTGGTTTGATTTTTCACACCATCGAAACTATCATTTTCATAGTGTCAGGGGACTTGAAAGTAGGGCTTCTGATTTTTTACCTTCATTTTCAGAGCTATTTTCATGTTCATTTTACATATATATATATATATATATATATATATATATATATATATATATATATATATATATATATATATATATATATATATATATATATATATATATATATACATATACATATATATATATATATACATGTGTGTGTCTGTGTATGTGTCTATATATATATATATATATATATACATATATGTATATATATATATATATATAGACACAGACA
>BSBK01014274.1:5000-84046 GCA_027943335.1 Chamaecyparis obtusa | reverse complement strand
TTTGAATGAACTAAATCATCACTTTTATTGTTACAAAACCCACACTGGTTATGAGGAAATATGAATATTGATTTTTAGCTCAATAGAACCTGTACAATGTGAAAAAAAAAATGTTCTTCATAACATGTAGGCGTTATGAAGAACTTTTAGTTCTTCATAACGCACACACATTATGAATAACTTTTAGTTCTTCATAACGCACACACATTATGAATAACTTTTTTTTTTTTAATTACCCATTTTATGCCTGGTTTTCCCGAGCCTACACATTTCAAAATTCAAATAACATGCACATATTTTGCAAAATTTTGTATTTTTTTATTATCATGTGACCACTTTTCTAAGCATAAACTTTGTGCACTTGCCTGTCAAGACTAAAAGACCAATTGCATGGACATAACATGGACCATGTTTGAAGATAACCTTAATCTTAATGAAACAGGAAAGAAAGAATCCTTTAATTGGATTTTGGAAAGAATCAAACAAAATCCATTGGAAAGCCCAACGCTTGTTGACCTATTCCGAGAGCATGCTTTTTGGGGGATTTCTTCTAAGAAAACACCCTATGAATGTGAATTGCTCTAGCTATTTACAAGCATGTCTCCCATGTAAAAGATTAAAAGAAACGCATTAATATAAAGAAAGTGAAAGACAATAGAAAAGATACAAATCGTAACAGAACCAAATTCCTCATTAAGTAAATGCTACATAGACTTGAAAAACCCATGCCATTGTTTCAATTTTCATTATAGGAAACTGAGATGGCGTAGAAAAATGTAGTTTTGTTTCTTCTATTCTTATTGTCATCGATTTGATCTCGGCTTTTCCCGTTGTCGTTTAGGAATATGCCCTCATGCCGTACTACGTTTCCTCCAATCCTTAAATCTCTTGCATTTACTTTATTTTACATATATAATGAAAACTTCTCTCAAGATCATCGACATACAATGGACTTATCTTAATTACATTTATTTGCTCGATGATATCTCATTCTGTCCAAAGCAATTCTCTATAAACATAGACTCATTTCATCTTAGTTTTGTGTGGAGTTTTGAAAAAAAATGATAATCACTGCAACTGCAATGGCCGCCCCGAGCATAAGTCGTCTTCTTTTTTCCATGCTTTTGATTCTGATAATGTTCTGCATGGCAGTGTCTTCAGAAGAAGATACAAAGGTATATATGAATTCTTCTCCTCCTTACACTACTATAGGATATTTATATTTACCCAAGCATTATGTTTAACTAAATTTTCACCATGCTGATTGTGCAATGGTTTTGGGAAATTAGCTATATGTTGTTTACATGGGCAGTGCTCCGTCACAAGATAGTGGACATTCTCACACAACAGCTTCTGCATTGCACCTTGATATGCTTGAATCTGTACATGGAAGGTTTATTGCACCTTACTTATAATCTATTGTCAATGTTTGAGGGTTAAAGAGTGATTGTTATATTGAGTTGTGATCTATATTTTCAAATAATAAATTAAGTTTTGATTTGTTTAAGTGGTTTGTCTGAAATCATATTAATAAGTAGGTTCTATTGAAGAAGTTAGTGATGAGTTATTTATACAAATCAAAGTTTAGAACATATCGTTTAAATTGTCTGTGATTAACATACTAATATGATCACACATAACTCTAATGTTGCTATTGAAGTCGAGAGATAGCAAAGGAATCATTGAAATATAGTTTATTGGAAGAGCTGTCGGTGGATTTGCGGCTATGAATTTCTCCTTCCCATGTCAAACAACTCTTAGGTGAGTGCAAAAATTAAACCTTTTTCTTTATGAATATTTTCATGTGAACATTTATTGATAAATGATAATTGTATACTATCAAAAACAAAGAAAGGTGTTAGCTGAGCACACCCACAAAGTCTAACAAGACCAAGACTAGAACATAGTTAATAAACAATAAATAGATTCAAGCACAATAAAGTCTATGCAAACTAAAGAAAAGTAAAAAGATGGTGGTGATCTAAAATCCAAAAAGCTTTTCTCTTTTGAATATGTGTATTATATTTTCTAATTAGTGAAAACTAATGCACTTATTCATCAAGAAAAGAGAAAGGTGCATAACCTTTGCATCATTGCATCAGATTGTTCATAAAAAAAGAGAAGGGTGAATGTCCTTTGCACTTTGTAAGAAATCTATTGAATCACTCTTCTCGTGCTTGATGTCATAGTCAAAATTAAAACAATATTAGAAGTTATTTTCTATTTTTATTTTCATTTTAGTCATTATTGGGAGGCTGGACCCTGGAATTCATACCTATAGCTTTATTGTATAGATATGGATGGAGTGGTTTCAGTGTTTGAGAGCAAGGACTTGAAGCTTTTAACAACTAGATCATGGGATTTTATTGGCTTTCCTGCATCTGCACAAAATAGTAATTTGGACTATCAAAGTGACATCATCATTGGTGTTCTAGACACAGGTGAAACTATCTAAACCAAATTGTGTAATCTCCTAGTTTTAGGGAATTCTATGCAATCTTTCATCAAGTTATTGTGCTATTTTGAGTTAAAAGGTATCATGTTACAATGCTATAATTCATAACTTTCATATTGATGTGGGTGTTGTAGGAGTATGGCCAGAATCAAAGAGTTTCATGATGTTGGATTTGGTCCAGTGCCATCTAAATGGAGAGGTGGATGTCAAACAACATCAGATTTCCCCACCTGCAACAAGTTAGAGTTCTTTCCTGTTCATTTTCTTATTAGTATAATCTATACCTTACCTTTTTTAGTCTAGAAACATGTTATTAGATAACAAAAATATATTTTAGAAATTATCATATAACAAGATATTGCATACTAGAAATTATAGCCATTTCTATGTTTAAAATATTATTGTTTTAAAATTTGGATGCATTTTTAAATATTATTAATATTGAAATAATTAAAAATTAATATTATAGATTAAAATATAAGATTGCAAATTGAAAACTATCGATTTTCAAATTATTTATATATATGTTTAGATTTTTATGAATGCTTTTTATTAATTATTTATATTATTTTTTATATTGCATTTATTTTGATATTTAAATAGTTAAAATTTAATTTATTATTATTATATAAATAATCTTTGATTAATATAGAATAGCAACTAATATCGTATTAAAAATATATAATTTCTTAGTAAAATTTAAATTGTTGTATATTTTGAAATTCAAGAAGAATTAAAGCAAAGGGTTTATATATCTCATTCTCATATCTCACACCATAATATAAAACTGGAATAAATCTAATATAAATCAATCCCCTCTATTTTTTTTCTTAATCTATATAAGAATTATTTACTTTTACATTAAATTAGTATTTATTATGTATTTAAAAATACAAACTCTTATATTTTATTTTACAAAGTTATTTTATTTACACATGAAAAAAGAAACATTTTAGTACGCATGCATACTTCCACTTAGATGCTTAAATTGATGTACGCTTGAATTAATGTGCTCTTCTTCAATAGATTATTGTTATGTATAATATCCATTACACTATGTGTACGATAGGTAAAATCTCAAGTAAATAACTACTTCAATCATGACCTTTGACAAGTTTATGTATGATTTCTTGATATGAGTAATTGTATATTTTAAATATTCTTTAACATCCTTTTTTATGCTTTGAAAATTTCGTATTTATTTTTTCTTTTCAAAATGTTTTTTCATCATATTGTTAAAAGTGCATGTATATATCATCAGGAAACTAGTGGGAGCAAAGTTTTATCGCACTATATCAAATCCACTATTTAAAATAGACTTTTTATCTCCAAGAGATGGAGAAGGCCATGGAACACACACCTCCTCTACTGCAGCTGGAAATTATATAGCAAATGCTAGTCTTTATGGAATTGCACAAGGAGATGCAAGAGGTGGGGTTCCTGGGGCAAGGATTGCTATGTATAAGGTTTGTTGGATTTCTACCTTTGGTGGAACATGCACCGATGTAGATATTCTTGCAGCATTTGATGATGCCATCTATGATGGTGTTGATATCATTTCTGTATCAACTGGTGTAAACTTACCCATCAATTACTTTGAAGATTCCATTGCTATTGGATCATTTCATGCAATGATGAGGGGGATTTTGGTATCAAATTCAGCTGGAAATGCAGGGCCTTGGAAGGCGTCAGTTATCAATTATTCTCCATGGTCTCTAACAGTGGCTGCAAGCACCGTTGATCACAAAATGGATTCTGAACTTCTTTTAGGAAACAACATCTCTATAGAGGTAATTATCAAACATCAACTAAAAAATTTTCCTTTTATTTTTTTATAATACAACATAGAATCTACTGCTTGATTAATTTGATGGTTTTCATCTTTATAGGGAACTTCTATAAATACATTTACAATGGAGCAACCATGGTATCCTTTAATAGATGGAAGGAATTTCAGCAATTTTTCAATTGGATTTAATTTTAGTTATTCAAGGTAACAAAGAAAACACAAAAATTACTAAACTAAAAAAATAATATATAAAATTTGGAATTGTTTATATCCTATAAAAATAATATTTATACTTTTGTTTAAAAAAACTCATTAATTTATTGTTTCTATTATTTGTTTTCAGCACTTGTGATTCTCTAGATTGTACAAAAGTGAAAGGAAACATACTTCTTTGCAATCCCTCTCTGGCTCCGCTAGATTATTCTATTTTTCTTAGCGGTGGAGCTGGTCTTATTTTAGTAGGAGATGCATTTAGTGACGTAGCTTTTCCATATTTGGTACCTACGACAGTGATATCAACTAAACACGCAGAAGTTGTGTTATCTTACATCAACTCTACTAGGTAGTTTTCTCAAATAGATATTTATAGTAAGTTCATATTTTTGTTTTAATAATGATTACAAACCCTAATTTCTTATTATTGATTACATTTCATTAGTTTTCCTATTGCGAGAATTCAAAAAACTACGACTCCTAAAGCACCAGCACCAATTGTGGCTTCCTTCTCATCTCGAGGATATAATCCAATTACTTTTGACATTCTCAAGGTATGGAGTTTTACAATATTATATTGAATTAAGATTTTTATTTTTTCTAATAAAATATGTTAATTTGTTACCCACAATCCAAAATGATAATTGGAAAATGATGGGTAGATCAATATTAAGTATAGTTATTTCATAATAAGATAATATAAATGTACATTTCTTATTATGATATCAAATTAAATGATAATTCTTAAATTTTATTAAATATACTTATTTGCAGAAAGAAGAGAAAGATCTTTGAAAATGGATTGTAGAATGATCAATAGCTAATAGAAAAGAATAATTGTTTCTTTAAAATATGATGACACAATAACACCTTTTCATATATTAAGTTGAATAATAATTTTTCATTTTCATTTATTATGTATATTTTGAAAATAATTAAGATATTTAAATTAGTTATAAATTATTAAATATTCTATTAGAAATTGCTTGATATAGTATATTTATACTTGTTTAGCCAGATATTACTGCACCAGGAGTAAACATTCTGGCATCTTGGTCAAAAAATTTGCCACTCACTAGCCATCGAGAAGACACAAGATTTCCCGACTTTAATATAATATCTGGAACATCCATGTCGTGTCCACATGCATCAGGAGCTGCAGGATTTGTTAAGTCACACCATACAGATTGGTCTGCTGCTGCTATTAAATCAGCTCTAATGACTACAGGTATTTTAAATTATTTTGTTCTCATTAGAAATTTTCATCACTTCTGATTAAATATGTTCATTGTATACATTCTTGAATATTTCTAAACTTTCCAAAATTTCATGTAAAGTCATATTTTGAATCTTTATTTTATAATTTTAGAATGGTAGTCTAGTTTAAAATTATTATTTATTATCTCAAAATATTTATAACAAGGATATGGAAATCATAATTATTGAATTGAACTAGAAAATAATATTTTTATTTAAATACTATGATGTAGCATTTGTAATGGATCCGACATTGGCTGGAAATGAAGATGCGGAATTTGGGTATGGGGCTGGACAAATAAATCCAATTATGGCCATTGATCCAGGGCTTGTGTATGATGCAAACATGGACGATTACATCAATTTTCTTTGCAGGGAAGGTTACAATGATACCACGTTACGTTTGGTGACTGGAGATTTCAGTACTTGTGACCTCATACAAAAATCTAAAAATGGAGGAAGACAACTTAACTATCCTTCTATTATGGTCATTGCCATCCCGGGAGAGCCTATTCAAGCTATATTTCCTAGAATAGTTACTAATGTAGGGAGTGGAGAAAGTACATATCGGGCTAGTGTATTTGCACCTTCTGGAGTAAATGTGACAGTTGAACCAAACACATTGTCATTTTCTTCTCTAAACCAAAAGTTAACATATAATGTTACAATTGGAGGTGAATCCATTGCTGCCAACACATTGCTTTCAGGTTCCTTGACATGGAGCTATGCTAATTACACTGTTAGAAGTCCAATCACTATCTATGCTATTCCCATATAGAATTTTTTTTCAAAGCTAGCTACTTCGACCATTTAAGACCCTTCATGTTCGTTCATTCTATTTTTGAATAATAAGAAAGTACGTGTTGGAAATTTGGTGACATGTTATTATTTCAATATCTCCTAACTGCTAAACATATATGTTCACTAGGTTATGACAACTGTTACAATATTTTAGTATAAATATTTCTATGATATAATTGGGATTCACAATGTTATGAAACTAATTATGAAATCATAACTTGAATCATGACATGTTGTTATGTTTTAGTATTTACATGGCTTAAATAACTATGCTTCCCACTTTATATTTGAGTAAGACAGATATTCAATTAAATTAAGGTTAAATATAATGAAGAGTGCTAATAAAATTATTGATGTAGAAAATGATTCATGAGATGAATTTTGCACAAATCTTTGAAAATAATTAATTTTTTTTATGTAAAATAATTTAGAAGTTTAATAAGAAATATTTTATAACACGATAATTCTTTTTTAACTTTTTCCCTAAAATAATAGAATATACTATTTAATTTCATTTATGAAAGTACATAATAATGACAAAAAATGTATTTATATCTAGTATTTCATAGTACTTATTCTCTATTGATGCTAGAATTCAAATAGATTGAATAATAGAAAATAGTTGCCAAAAATGTCAACCTTTGTTCACCATAGGTGATAAAATTTTCTTTAGAAGAAAGAAGTAAAAACTTAAATTAAATAAATTTTAGTGCATTAAAAAGAAACTTTTTAAGAAATATAAGTTTAAAATGTAGACTCTCATAGCCACAAAATCCTAGAGAAATCATTCTATATCAAGGTAAATATAGAAAAAGAGGTAAGACCCATTATCATATGTAGGTATCTAAGAGACCAATTAATAGGAGTAGGAGTCTCCTTTGTATTTTAAGCTTTGTTGAACATGGACTTTGATCCAAGAGATGAAGATTTCATATATCTAAAGAGAATTAATTGTCCATGGGCTTCAATAATCCATACATATCAAGACTAGTTTCTTAAATATTTGTCACTAAGTAATATTCATGTTTGATTACTAAGAAGTAAACCAAATACCTCTATTGGTATAGATAAAATTATAAGTTATGCATATAATATGGGACCATTACGATAAAATAAGTCTTCTCCTCACTCTTTCTTTTCAATCCAAACACCAACCATAATGTGCCCACTTCCATCTAATGGCATGAAAGAAGCTCCATGATTAGACATCATAGATTAGGAAAAGATGCAATTATGTACGTTGTGTTACAATGGTGAGAAAGGATGATTAGGCCCTTTGTTTCCTTGGTGTTTCTAGTACAATGGTGGTTTTTGACATGGTTTAATAACCTCATATGTCTTCTATAAGTCTAGTGGTTGTCTAGGGCATTAACAGGTCAATATTTTGGTTCAACAACAACCACTAGTTGTAACAAATAAAATCAGAGCTTGGTCATAGGTTTGAATCCCATGCTTTCATTAGGGGGATTGTTACAATGGTGATAAAGACTTGTTGCACCCTTGGTCTCATTGGAATTTCTAGTACAACAATGGTTTGTGACATGGTTTAATAGCCTCTTGTGTCTTAGATAAGTCTAGTGGTTGTATCGAGCATTAACAAGTCAATCTTTAGGTGCAATGATGACTGCTAGTTGTAACACCTTGATCTACTTTAAATATCCATTACTTCTTACGAGTTCCTTATATATTCCACTATCAAACTTCTTTTTTATGGTCTAGTACAATACCAAATGAATAGTAATGGAAATAAGTAACTAGAATGTGACTTGAAAATTAATAATACCTATTGAAACACCTTAGTTACACATAGAGACATCTAACTATTAAGAAGCATCTTTAAAATATTTTTTTTTTAGAGATATGGTAAACTTATAATTTAACCATTTCAAATAGAACTCATAAAATACACTTAAAAAGTCTTGTACAAAATATTAAAATATATTTAATCTAGAGAACACATTTTTTTATAATATTATATTATTCCTTAGATAATTTAAGATATATTGTAAATGTTAGAAAGTAAAGTCCACCAAGATAATTGAGAGGGGGGGGGGGGGGGTGTTGAATTAGTAATAAAATAACTATAAATTTTATCATCTTCAACAACATTAAACCATATAAGCAATATTACCAACCATAGAAAGATATTCATACACAATAACACAATAACACAAGATATGTTGACTAGGGAACCTCTTGATCAAAGAGTAAACCCCAGTGGGAAAGATGCCCACAAAAGATGCACTAATATGAATATTCCTTCTGAAAGGATGGAATCTGTTAGGAGTCTTATGAAATACATTTAGTACATATGTATCCCTATTAAAAGATTCTAACCCTGTTAAGAGTTATGGAAGACAGAAGGACCCACTACCCAAATAGCTTCAGGGTAAGATCACTGAACACATTGTCCAAATAATCTTTTCATTACTCAACAAAATAATATGTTACCTCTTCTCTGACTGTGCCAAACCGCACTCACTATTACATTAGATCTCTGTACTTCGCATGTCTTCCTACATAAATTCGCTTTCATACTTAGCTCTTTTCTTCACTTCATGCATACAACATCACATACAACCACTCTCAACCATATCACAACAAAATCAAAAAAAGGAAACACATTCCTTCCTTTATACTACACTCAAATAATTACAAATGAGTCGGCATACAATTACAACATAAAAGTTTCCACCCGCTACATCAAAATTACACAAAACTGTCGGCTTCCAAATACAATAAATCTTCACTCGTGTGACCTCAAAGTCTGTGCTATCATCCATGTCACTATCAATGATTCTTCAACTTCCCTTTGTAGACACCGAAAAATCTTTTAGAAAATAAATTATTTTTGTTTTCTGAAAATTTTTGATGACATCATCATTTATTAATTAATTAATTAATTTATTTTTATGGCATTAAATCCCTCTCTCTTAATTAAAAATCTTTAATTAAGGAATCTAGCCTAAAAATGTCATTTGGACATTATCCCTAATTTATTAATTATTTAATTAATAAATTGACCAAAAAACTTTAAAAATAAATTAATTTATTTTTAATTTATTTTTTATCCCAAACTTGGCCAATTTCCTCTAGACCACTAACCTCTTCCAAAATCTTCTAATCCCTTCTTAATTTCGATTAAAAGGCTAATCCCATCTTTCCTAACCCTAATCCCAAGGTTAAATATTTAATTAAGGTTAAATATTTAATTTCCATATTTATTGAAAATATTTTAATAAATATTCCTAAAACTTAAGCTTTTGGAATGAATAACTTTTATTCCATGAAACTAAGGAGAAATCTAGACTCTTCTAGAATCTTCTCAAATCCACCCTCTTCACCCATCCTAATCCTTTTTTTTTGTCCTAATCTAATCCTAATCCTACCCTTAAACCTTTGTGCAATCCTAACCAAGCTTAAGACTTTCCTAAACCAAAGCAAAGTCTTTCCTTCCAAATATCTCAACCACAAAGCATTTATTGCTTCCCCAAAGTCTTCAAAGCCTCTTAAAGCCCATTCATTGCTCTTACAAGCATTTATTTGGAGAGTTATGAGCTTGGATCCCCCTTTGTTGACTCCCTTTTGCCCTTCCCTTCATCCACTCACCTTGTGACATGTGTCACCTCCTGATTGGCTGAGAACTAGCACAATCCATGTGCTTCCCTTTGAGTGAATCTTGGCCTCTCTTAAGGATTTCAATCCTGGCCATTCATTCCTCCTACCCCAAGCCTTTAGAAATCCTATAAATACCCTCACTTCCTAAGGCAAATCATCTCTCAACTCTCAAACTCAATAGCAAAGTTATAATGCCATTTTCATTCTAGCATAAGCATAAACTCATCTTTTTTAGATCATTTTCAAGCTTAAATCACATCTAAATTAGCTTAAATGGATTAACATAGATTCATTTCTTGTTTTAATCTTAGTTCTTTCATTTAGCTTTGCATATTTGTGTGTTCTTGAGGCCTTTGAGGAAAAATAGGTTCCTCATACCTATTTTGTGTCATTTTGGGTCTTCTTGATCCTCAAATCATCATTTATCTTGCATGCTCCAAGTGCTTGAGTTTGCACACCCACATCCCTCTATATCTAAGCATATCAAACGGTGCATGGGCGCATCCGTTTTAGGCTTAAACTGAGGTGGCTTTGATTTTAGTTTGTTTACCTTTGAATTTGATTTGATTATATGCTATGACGTTTGTTTGTCTTTGGCCTTCAAAACAGGTTTAGGTGCACTCTCAAATCCTAGTCTACATTCTGGCACGCCCAGTGGGACTCAAACCACAATCATTTTGATGAAATTATACTTTATATGCTTTTTTTTGGAGGAAATAAAGAAATGTCGCCTTCATGAAAAGAAATGACGCCTACAGCAATTAAATGTTGCCTTCAAACAAAGAAATGTCGCCTTCAACAAAAGAAATGTCACCTACAAACAATCCAGTCACGCCTTCATGAAATTAAATCACGCCTTTGAGGAAAGAAATGACGCCTGTGAACTCTGTTTTCACGCCTGCATAACTAAGATTTTCCTGTTGTCGGCAACTTCTGTTACGTTCCAGAATTCTCTTCTGTCGCCTTCTTGTAATTAAATCATGCCTGTAACAAAAGAAATCACGCCTCTGGTTTTTTATCTGTCGCCTTTTGAGGTACAGAATGTCGCCTGTAGGAATTAAATGTCGCCTCTGAACTTTCCAGCGTCGCCTATAAGCTGGACAGTGTCGCTTTTTGTTTTTCTGTCTTGGGTTGCTTGGGACTGGTTTTTTTTCATTTCTTTTATTACAGCAAAGGTCAAACTCAATCTTGAATGAAACTTAAGGAAATGAACTTAGGTCCTAGAGTGTCATTGTCAATTTGAAAAGCAAACTAAATCTCGAATGCACTAAAGGAACAAACAACTCTATTCCCTCATCTATTTCAAGATTTCAAAGCAAGCAAACAAATTCAATCTTGAGTGATCTAAGGGACAAAACAAAGCTTTTTCAAAGTTCTTAAATCAACTCGCTAATCAAATCTTGAATGCACAAAAGGAAAGAACTTGCAAACGTTCAATTCATTTACATTTTGAGGAAAAGAACAAATCAAAATCTAATCACGAGTGTCTTCATTTCAAAGTTCAAAACATCACTTAATCAAATTTGGGAAAATGAACAAAATCTGTTTGGTGTGCATGTAGGAGTTTTTCAATTTTTTGCATAATCCTTGTTAGAATAAGCAACGTGGAACACTTGAACTTGGACAAGTTCACCTGTTCTGCTTTTAGCGAGGCCTGTCCAAGGAGAAGCACTTCCTCCTCGGAGAACGACCTCAAACCGGTATCCCCCCCGGCCGGTATACAAATAAGTGAATACCAAAAGAATCACTTACATCTCCTAATCGCCGGGCGTTCGTGCCAAACACGTGTCTAGGGATGGTAAACATTCCTCTCCCCCAGCATAATTGGCAAGGCTCTTAAGTGAGTCACGGATGATCAGCATAACCGGGTATGGAGACACCACAGAACTATTAAAAACTTGATAAACTAGAGGCTACCCTATCTACATCCGAAAGTATCAAAATCCTTGTGCAAGCACCGATTCCAAGGGGTTTACCAGGTCGCCTCAAGATTACTCACCATTTGTATTCCCTTCTAGGGGATACCAAGCTGTGGGCAAGCGATTTTGATACTCACCTTCCTTAGGTAGATCTATTTGAAGTGCTTGATAGTCAAAGACTCCGTGAAAACACTTGTTGAAACATACACTTTCAAAGCTTTGTCAGAGTCAGTTGTCTTTGTTTGTATCCCGCAGGGTTGCTTTGTCCCTTGCAGAGATTGCTTTGACTTTAACCTTTGCCATTGGAAACCTTTGCCTCAAAATCAGAAGCCTCTTTTCCAAGTGATGCCCAGCAAGAACAAACATCCTAAAGCAAAGTTGCCCAAATCCCAAGCCTATCAAGAGCAAAAAAAGTTATCAAGAAGAACACCAAGAGCTATCAAGCCATTATCCAAGCAAACCAAGCAGAAGAGAAGTCTCAAACCAGACTTGAGAACATTGCCCATAACGCCCGCATCAAAAAATTCGCCTTCCGTTTCCGAGTTAACCATCACTTTGTCAACCTTGAGCCAGAAGACTAGCCAATTCCTTTTCATGTCTTGTTCCATCTTCAGATCTTGAAATCTTGTCTCAAACAGCCTTGCATCTTGGTTTCATCCTAGTTTCACCCTTTGCATCAGCATCAAAACCTTAGTTGCATTTCAAAACATCATAAAGTTTCATATGCATTCATCTTCCTACCAGCATTCTAGAATCAATCCTTGTCATCCGCATTGTCCCTTTAGATAGAGCATTGTCCCTTCACCCTTCAATACCTTTTTCACCAACATCCCCCCATCAGCTTTCCATATCTTTCCAGCAGATCCATCATCTTTTGCTCCAAATCCAGAGATCCACCAACACTTAGTGTTCTACCTTTTGAGTTGTTCCTATCCCTTATCCAAGATCAGAGACCATCATCCTCTTTTTTGGCACAACGTGTTGTCATAAAGAAATCAAACCTTGTCCTTGCATAGCCATCATCTCGAGCAAGAGATTGGAGTGTATTGATAAGAAACTTGTTGACCGAAGATCATCAGTCTATCCTAGGTTGACCCCATCATATCTCTGATCCTCCATTTGAGAAAAATAGCAGCTCATTTGTTGACCACTCAGTAATCTTTCACCAACTTTCCACCAGCAACCTATCTTTCCTCCACCATCTTGATCCATATCAGTTCCATCCAGCTCCCATCATCGCCATCTTGATCCCTATCTTTGCATTTGCATCTTAGAAGTCATCATCTTTAGAAGTTCATCAAACTTTGCATCCATCAACATCTTTTAGCCAAACATCTTGCATACATTTAGCACTTGCATCTCCATGCCTGTTGAGACCAGATCTCGGAAAAGAAGAAGCATGAATCCTTATCCACCAACAACCTCATCTGATCCCAACCTTTTCACTAACGCCATGATGACTTACAATCCCCAGATCCAAGCCAGTAACCCATGTGAAGATCCAAACATCCCTTCATCCCCCTTGGCAAACCAAGCATTTGTAAATCCTCCAGAAAGCCCACCAGCGACCAATGCCCTTGTACCACAACATCAGCAAAGCACATTTGTTCACTACCTGCCAGAAAGTACCTCCATCCCACCATCTCTCTATCCACGCATCCCCATCAAAACTATCCAAGTTCTAGCACAAGCATATTCTCCGTTTGTCCAATCATTCCCTGATCCTATCATGCAAACATCCCAAGAGCTTTCCACCATTCCCCTTTTCTTGCAAGGAAGCCTCGCCAGTCCCGCAACACAAGCTGCAGCACCATCCGCTCCATCTTATACCCCTTTTGCTTCATCATCTGCTATGGCTGCCCAAGCCCAAATCCAAATCCAAAGTCAGCTTCCACCTCTCACACAAGTTTTTACACCGCCGCCATCCGCAAGTCAAGCAACGCCTTTCACCATCATAGGAGCACCATCACCCTTCACCCCCCAAGCACCCGTACCTTCTTCTTTGGGGTTAGCGCAATCACTCCCCATTCCAACCTCATCTTTCTCTTGGGTGTTTCCTTCATTTTCCTCCTCACAAGCATCCGCTCAACCACAACCTCAACAAGCTCCTTTCTCTCAACCATCATTCGTGTCCCAAGCTCCCGTTGCTCCTACCATTCCATCATCCGCTGCAGTACACCCTAACACAAGCTCTCAGTGGGGCCTTACACAAGAAGAAATGAAGGCATGGGGGATCCCATCTCAATCCCCTACATCTATGGTTGCAAGTCAACAAACCGCTTTCGTCCAAGCAGCACAGCAGCAACCACCCCAAACACCGCTAGCTTCAAGCTACTCGTCCCAAATCCCAAATACCTTCCAGCAAGTTCCACCACCTCAACAGCCAACTTTCCCCAGCTATCTTACCCCATCACCCTTTGTTTCTAGCTTCCCCACATCTGTTCCACCTCTAAGTATCGCAGGCATGCACCCAGCTTATATCAACCAAACCCAAAGCCAACCTCAGCAACTACCACCATCATACCCGCAAGTAGCATCATTCCAACAGCCTCCCCCACAGCAACCACATGTCCCATTTTAGCAAACACACATCATTCCTCAACAACAGTAAGTCCCTTGCTATCAGCCTCAGCAACAAATCCCTATCATCCCCCAACAACAACAAGTTCCCACCCATCAGTTACAACAGCAAGTTCCAAATATCCAATATCAGCGAGCAGTCCCACAACAACCGCCAATTCAACAACAGCAAGCAGCCCAACAACATCAAGAGGTTCCATATCATTTACCACAATATCCCCCCATGCCACACCAGCAATATCCCCAGCAACCATTGCCCCAAAATCAGTTCCAACCCATTTATTCACAGCAAGCACCATATCTAGTTCCACAGCTTCCATCGCAAGCAGAAGTTCCAGTTCCCTCACCACTCAATGCTGAGTGAGAAGCAATGAAAAATTCTCTAAAAGAGCTACAAAGTGGAACAAAGAATAAAACATAGAAGTTCGAAGAGGTGTGCTCATATCCCTTCGATCGGTCCATAGCAACTATCCCTTTTCCCAAGCATTTTGAGATGCCCAAGTTCGACAAGTATTGGGGGAAAGGAGATCCAGTAAACCATATCAAAGAGTTCTACATGGCATGCCAAGAAGTGGCTTACAGTGATAACTATCTCCTGTGCCTGTTTCCCAAAAGCTTGGGAGGAACTGCTGTTGAGTGGTTTTACAAAATACCACATGGGACAATAAAAACCTTTGCTGAACTCTCTGAGAAATTTATCACACACTATGCCCATAATGTGGAGAATGAGTTGTCCTTGCTAGACCTATGCAACTCAAAGCAAAAAGACGGAGAAAGCCTTGCAGAATACTTGCAAAGATGGCAGAATCTTACAACTAGGTTATCATATCAGCCGCCAGAGAAGCATCTAACAAAGATCTTCATTGATAACCTGCATCCAAAGCTATCCCATCACATGTGAATGAACTGTCTCTAGACATACCAAGACATCAAGAGAAAAGGCATAGGCATCGAAAAAGCTCTCCTAGACGAAGGCACTATTCGTCACTTCAAGGATGATTCCAAGAATAAACCCAACAATGATAAATCCCGTTACTGGAATCGTAACAAGAATGTTGTTACAGATGGAGCCATTGACACTAAAAATGTACAATTCGTTGTGGCTAGTCCTACACCAGCTCAAACATACCAACCGCCACAAGTGCCCATCTATCAGCAACCACCAGCGCCCGCATATCAAGCACCTATTTATCAGCAGCCTCCTCAAGCTCATCAACCACCTGTGCAACAGTATCAGCAATAATACCAACAGCAATAGCCAGCACGTCAAGGCAATCTTGTTAACGCAGTTAACATTGCCCCAAGGCAGAACAAGCCCAACAATCAGAACAATCCAAAGAGGACTTTCACACCTTTGGGTGAGCCTCTGGATCAGATCTTTTATCGGCTAGCCAAGGCAAATATGATTACATATCTGCCCATCCCACAGAAGGATGACAACGCACCAAAGTCTGATTGGTATAAAGAACATGAATACTGTGATTACCATCGTGTGAAAGGACACACTACATTGAAGTGAATGCGGCTTAAGCACTACATCCAAGATCTCATCGATCGCAAGGAAATCCAAGTCGATGCACCAACTCAAGCTTCACCCAACACTGGCTTGCAAATATATCAAAATGTGTTCCCTCAGCACGATACCGGGAAGAATCAAGCCAACGCCAATCAGCCCCAAAATCATGGCAAAGGCAAGCAGGAAGATCACACAGTGGCCTACATCAACTATGACAAGTATGTCAGAGGCATAACTCAAGTTGAGCCCATCCAAGATCCACCATCAATACCATCCACGTCAGAGGGTCAGATCGACAATGTGCTGCAACTACCCGCAGTGGTAGGATAACTGTTGCCGGTGCTCCTCCGAGATCAGCTGCTCCTCCAAGGCCAACATCTACTACATACACAGCACAGTCTAACACCAGGCCAGCATCAAATGCACGTGCAACACAGCATAATGCACCAAGAGCACAATACAATATCATAGAGCATCTTGGGAACATGCCAGCCCAAATATCTATCTTGGATTTGCTCCGCACATCACCCATCCATCAGGAGATCCTGGACAAAGCTCTAAAAGAAGGCCATGTCCCCACGGACATTAACACAACTCAGTTTGAAACTCTTGTGGGACACCTATCAGCAGCATGTGCCTTGTCCTTCAAAGAATCTGATATACCAGATGTCGCTCTTGACCATACTCTCCCTCTCCGCATTGTCGTCATGGTCAGAGATTTCACCATCAAACGAGTTCTAGTGGATAATGGCTCAGCCCTCAACTTGTGCACATTAAAATTCATCAAGAAGATCGGGTTCACGGAGGCTGACATACAACATGAGCAAATCACTATCAAAGCATATGATAACTTGGAGCGTACCTCTGAAGGTAATATATAATTGCCTATCCAGCTAGGCCTAGCAACGCAAGATACTCTCTGCCACGTTGTTGATCTTGACCTACCGTTCAATATCCTCCTCGGTCGTCCATGGATCCATTCCATTAAGGCCGTGCCATCTACTTACCATCAGTGCATCAAGTTTCTACATCAAGGCACTGAGGTTACCATCCACGCTGACCCTAACCCCTTCGCATACTGCCTTGCGATGGAAGCATCTTTCCCTCATTCTACTCATTGTCCTGGAACCGATATTGGTACTTCTATTGCTAGCTCATCCCGATCCCATCGCGATCCAGAGACCATCCTCTCTTCCACCTTATCATCCGTCAAGATCAACAACCAAGGTTGTGGCGAATACAGCCTCAGTGATGCATTTGCTGTAGGAGCTCTTCCACATGATCCACATACTCAAGGGCGCCCAAGTTATCAAAACAAGCCTGTTGAAGAACATTATAAGCTCAAGAAAATTGGAAACATGACTTTTGAGTCTCATGGTACCATCAGTAACAAAGAAATGGATTCAGATATTAACAAATGGTTATACAAAGATCCCCCGTCACGTGACACACAACTTCTTGAGTACTTCAAAGAGAAATACCCAATCCCCTACAAAAATGTCATAGAACACTATAATTATCAAGGTGGTGGTCTAGGACCACAAGAGGATGGAAATTTGTTTCCTATCATACCATCCCAAAATCCAGAACAGCAAGGACTTGGCTTTAATACCTCTCACCTGCTTGAACAAGAACCCAATACCACAACTGTGGGCACTAACATGACCAACGTGAACTTTTCGAATAGCCAGGATGACCTCGTGGAAATCGAAGACATCCCCGAAGAGAAAGACATCCGATCCTATGACGATATCTTTGCCGACAACACCCTCCTGGGGACTTCTGTCCTCCAACAACTCTCCATTAACCTCATAGATCTTCCCCTCACAAACCCTGACCTCATAGATTGGGACCAACCAAGCATCACACACATCGACGAGTTCCAAAGCGCATAAGCACTCCTAGAATTCATAGGGGCATCAGATCCAGCAGTCAACCAGGATCCAACATCGACATCTATTTATACGCTTCACCTAGAAGGATATTTTGGGGAAGAGGCAAGCTTTAGTCGCAAAAATGAAATAGCAAGAGAACATCATGAGTCTTTATGTGAAAACCCCCTTGGGGCACATTCTGATTCCAAAATAGTAAAAATAAAGGGCGTATCTTCTAGCGAAAACCTGGCAATTCAGGCGCTAGAAGATGAAGCCTTGCCTCTTCCCCCTATCCAAGATTATAGACCAGAGCAGTCTCCAATCATCATAGAAGAGACCAAGCCAATCAACTTGGGAACAGAAGAATGTCCAAGGATCACCTACATTGCAGTCAACCTAACAGAAGGAGAAGAAATCGCTCTCAGTGCCTTGCTCAAGGAATCCATTATCACCTTTGCATGGTCATACGCCCACATGCCTGGGCTTGATCCAAACCTTGTTGTTCATCATCTATCAGTAGATCCAAACGTCAAGCCAGTGAAGCAGAAGCTAAGGAAAATGCATCCAAAGGTAGCATTGCTCATCAAAGCAGAGCTTGAGAAGCTCCTCCAAGCTAAGATCATCAGAGCAATAGATTATTCAGAGTGGATCTCTAACATGGTGCCAGTCACAAAGCCTTCTGGCGACATTAGAATCTGTACTAATTTTAGGGACTTGAACAAGGCATGTCCTAAGGATGACTTCCCATTGCCAAACATAGACATGCTTGTAGACCTCACAGCGGGTCACGAAATGCTATCACTCATGGATGGCTTTTCAGGCTACAATTAGATTCATATAGCAGAAGCAGATCAACATAAAATAGCATTCAAAACCCCATGGGGTACCTTCTACTACAACATGATGCCATTTGGGCTAAAGAATGCAGGGGCCACATATCAGAGAGCAATGACAGCGATCTTCCATGACATGATCCACAAGATCCTTGAAGACTATGTGGATGATATCCTTGCAAAATCCAAAACAAGAGATGAGCACCTCAACATCCTAGAGCGTGTGTTTGATCGTCTGAATCATTATGGCTTAAAGTTAAATCCTAAGAAATGTGTCTTTGGTGTTACATCTGGAAAGCTTCTAGGCTTCATCGTCTCTAGACAAGGCATAGAGATCGATCCTAAAAAGGTAAAAGCAATAACAGAGATGCCTCCACCAAGAAATCTCAAACAGCTCAGAAGCCTACAGGGCAAGCTTCAATCAGTTCGGTGATTCATCTCTCAACTAGCAGACAAGTGCCAACCCTTCTCACATCTCTTATGCAAAGACACCAACTTCAAGTGGGATCCCATATGTCAAAGAAGCTTTGATAAGCTCAAAGAGTATCTAGCTAATGCTCCGATCCTAGTACCACCAGTTCCAGGATGCCCACTCATCCTTTACATTTCAACAACAGCTACAGCACTAGGGGCACTCCTAGCACAGCATGATGATGAAAATAGAGAATGAGCTATCTACTACATCAATCGCACTCTTGTGGGCTATGAGCTTAACTATTCACCCATGGAGAAAGATGCCTTGCAGTGGTCTTTGCCACTCAAAAACTTAGACATTACATGCTTAGCCACACAATCAAGCTCATATCAAAGGTGGACCCTCTTAAGTATCTGTTATCAAGGACAACCCTCACGGGCCATATGGCAAAATGGGTCATGTTACTCAGCGAATTTGACATTCAGTATGTAGATCGCAAAGCAATCAAAGGGCAAGTCATTGCCGATCAACTAGCAGAAGCACCACTGGTGGATGCCTATCCACTAATCATGGAATTCCCCGATGAACATCTGTGCATGATTGAAGAGCAACCCCTGTGGAAACTATACTTTGATGGTTCCAACACATCCCATAGCTCTGGGGCAGGAATCCTATTCGTCACACCTCAAGGTGACTATATTCCAAAATCATTCAAGTTGGGATTCCCCTGTACCAATAACATTGCAGAATATGAGGCACTCATCTCAGGTCTCAGAACAGCTATCCAATGGAACATCACAGAACTACAAGTCTTTGGAGATTCACAGCTCATTATCAAGCAAGTCCTTGATGAGTATCAGACAAAGGATGACAAATTGCTACCCTACAAGCAACTGGTGGATAAACTGAAAGAGCATTTCCTACATCTACAATTCAATCAGATCCCAAGGCTTCAGAACAAAGTAGCAGATGCAATGGCAACCATCGGATCCTTATTGGAAATACCATGAGACGCATCACAGTATGAATTTCTAGTCGAGCAGCTACATTCACCAGCTTATGAGAACGCAGATGCAGACATGGTGTGTGTCTTGGTTGGTCCTCAATCCCCATGGTACCACGACATCCACGCATATCTAAAAAATGGTATCATATCTCCCCATCTCACCAATAACCAACGCCAAAACCTTATTCGCAGAGCTTCCCGCTACACTCTTGTAGCCAACACCCTATATCATCGCGGGTATCACAATGTCCTATCTAGATGTTTAGACTCAAACGAGGCCGTCCTGGCCTTACAAGAAGTTCACGCTGTAATTTGTGATGCCCACACGAGTGGCATGGTTCTAGCAAAGCAGCTGCTTAGAGTTGGGTATTATTGGCCAACAATGGAACATGATGCGTGTGAATTTGTCAAGAAATGTCTCCCATGTCAACAGCATGCCAATTTGATACATGCACCAGCACAGGATCTACAGCCTATTGCACCACCGTGGCCTTTTTCATGTTGGGGCCTCGACCTCGTTGGCTTGATCACCCCCCTCTCTTCAGATGGACACAAGTATATCATAACAGCCACAGAGTACTTTACCAAATGGGTTGAAGCGATCCCGCTCACGCTAACTACTGGCATCCAAATATCCAAGTTCATCCTCTACCATATCATTTGCCGCTTCGGCATACCATCTACCATTTTCACAGACCATGGCACACCTTTTGAAAACCAGCATGTGGATGATCTGTGTGCCAGGCTCCACATCCATCACCGTTTCTCCAGTCCATATTTCCCTCAAGGAAATGGCCAAGCTGAGGCAACTAACAAAACTATCTTGAAAATCCTCAAGAAGGTTGTCAATGATTCTGGTCGTGACTGGCACCTCCAAATCAATCCTGCCCTCTGGGCCTATCGTACTTCTTATCGCACTCCCATAGGCACCACCCCATACTCCCTTGTATATGGTGCTGAAGCCGTTCTGCCGATCGAGGTTGAGCTCCCATCCTTGCGCGTCTCCATGAAGAACTATACAACTGATGAAGACTATCGTGTGGCCCGGCTCACACAGCTAGATCTGTTAGATGAAAAGAGACAGCAAGCTTACGATCACCTGGTGGCATACCAAAATTGACTCAAAAGGAGTTATAACAAAAAGGTCCATCCTAGACAATTCCAGGTCGGTGACATGGTCCTTAAAGAAAATCAGAAGGTCCTAGCAAATAGAGAAAAGAAAGGCAAGTTTGAGCCTACTTGGTTGGGCCCCTATGTTGTCACCGCATCCTTCGGCTCCAGTGCCTATCAGCTATCAACACCAGAAGGTGAGCCCTTGAATGATCCTATCAACATCATCCATCTGAAGAGGTTCTATGCCTGAACCTGATCCTGTATATATCAAAAAATCCAAAAACATTCAAAAAAGCAAAAAAGCAAAAAAAGCAAAAAAGTAAAAAGAAAAAGGAAAAGAAAAGAGAAAGAGAAAATAATCGTCCAACGGTAAAAACTTGGCAATTCAAGCACCTTGGACAAGTATGTTGGTGAAAACCTGGCAAACAGGCGCCAACATAGTAAACTGAGCTATTTATCCATTCAGTTGTCCTTTCAGCTACCGTCCTCTTCCTCCATCCATAACAGATCTCCCAGCAGTTCCATCTCCCCTATCCTCCAAGCATTCAGCTTCCATCTTCCTCCAATCCATCTGCAATCCATATCCCTATTCCAAAGCTTTGTACCATATCCCTTTCCCTTTCCTGTATAGCGCTTTCCTCCCTATTTTTATCCTTCTTGTCTCCGTCCTAGTGAGAGTCCCGCTGAGTGTGATCTTCCTATCCCCAATCCTGAGCTTCTGTACATATCCCTTGTGCATATCATTCCTCCTTGTTGTACATAACCTTTTTCCGTCCTACAGCAGCATTTGATCAAATATCTTGTCCCATCCCCAGCCTCAGAAAATTTGTAGTCCCACTCGGGCCTTGTGCTTCAGCAACATCAATTATCGACTTATCCTTGCTCATCCTGATTATTCCTTGAACTTCAGCTTTTGCCAGCAAACAACTACACTTATTCTCTCACCAACCCATGGGTCCTTGAGGATATATCGTTCCTCCTGTCCGACCTAATCTTCCATCCTGGTCCTTGAGGATATATCGTTCCTCCTGTCCGACCAATCTTCCGACCATCAATCAAACCTAATCTCTCTCCTTGGCAAAGGATGTCTTTTTGGAGTTATCTTTTTGATCTTGGATTTTTGTCCTTTGGGTCTTGTTAATCTTTTTGGCTTCTCTTTATCCCACCAGGGTCACCACGATTCTTTATATCACGGTGTGCTGCGTGTGCGGATAATCTGGGGCAAGGTCTTTTGATCTTTCGCTGCTGCCTGTGAGTCAGTTGTGTGTTTGTGGTTCCTTCAGCATCGGTTCCACCATGTCGCCTCTGCGCTTCATGTGTGATGTTGGGGCAACCCTGTGTGTTTGTTTAGCGTCAGTCCTCATCAGTCCTCTGTGACGTTATTGACAGGCCTCGTGATCCCAGTATCCTTGGCAGGTCTCTAACATAGCTATATTAAATCTAGGTTGTGCACTCCCGTTTGCACTTGGAGCTATCTGGTCGCTTGCATTTATCATATAGATTAATCTTGCATCTTTGCATACAGCTGCATCTTGCATCTTGCATTTCCATCTCATCTTGCATATCATCCATATTTGTTCTTAGAAGTGAGGTTATTTATCTCCCCTTTCTTCCTAGGCCCTTCCTTCCTCGTCCTGCCGGGCACACTCTGTCCCAGGGCGTAATCCCTCTTTCTCCTTGTCCCACTGGGTGCATCTTCCATGATTTTGTCCCACTAGGGCATGTATCTCTCTTTCTCCTAGTCCACCCGGGCGTCATACCCTCTTCTTCTGATTCTAGCCTCGGCATCTTGTTTTCTTGTCTTTGACGCCATGCCACTTGCGGCATCGCATCAAAGAGGGGCAAAATGTAGACACCGAAAAATCCTTTAGAAAATAAATTATTTTTTTTCTTCTGAAAATCCTTGATGACATCATCATTTATTAATTAATTAATTATTTAATTAATTTATTTATTTTTATGGCATTAAATCCCTCTCTCTTAATTAAAAATCTTTAATTAAGGAATCTAGCCTAAAAATGTCATTTGGACATTATCCCTAATTTATTAATTATTTAATTAATAAATTGACCAAAAAACTTCAAAAATAAATTAATTTATTTTTAATTTATTTTTTATCCCAAACTTGGCCAATTTCCTCTAGACCACTAACCTCTTCCAAAATCTTCTAATCCCTTCTTAATTTCGATTAAAAGGCTAATCCCATCTTTCCTAACCCTAATCCCAAGGTTAAATATTTAATTAAGGTTAAATATTTAATTTCCATATTTATTGAAAATATTTTAATAAATATTCCTAAAACTTAAGCTTTTGGAATGAATAACTTTTATTCCATGAAACTAAGGAGAAATCTAGACTCTTCTAGAATCTTCTCAAATCCACCCTCTTCACCCATCCTAATCCTTTTTTTTTGTCCTAATCTAATCCTAATCCTACCCTTAAACCTTTGTGCAATCCTAACCAAGCTTAAGACTTTCCTAAACCAAAGCAAAGTCTTTCCTTCCAAATATCTCAACCACAAAGCATTTATTGCTTCCTCAAAGTCTTCAAAGCCTCTTAAAGCCCATTCATTGCTCTTACAAGCATTTATTTGGAGAGTTATGAGCTTGGAGCCCCCTTTGTTGACTCCCTTTTGCCCTTCCCTTCATCCACTCACCTTGTGACATGTGTCACCTTCTGATTGGCTGAGAACTAGCACAATCCATGTGCTTCCCTTTGAGTGAATCTTGGCCTCTCTTAAGGATTTCAATCCTGGCCATTCATTCCTCCTACCCCAAGCTTTTAGAAATCCTATAAATACCCTCACTTCCTAAGGCAAATCATCTCTCAACTCTCAAACTCAATAGCAAAGTTATAATGCCATTTTCATTCTAGCATAAGCATAAACTCATCTTTTTTAGATCATTTTCAAGCTTAAATCACATCTAAATTAGCTTAAATGGATTAACATAGATTCATTTCTTGTTTTAATCTTAGTTCTTTCATTTAGCTTTGCATATTTGTGTGTTCTTGAGGCCTTTGAGGCAAAATAGGTTCCTCATACCTATTTTGTGTCATTTTGGGTCTTCTTGATCCTCAAATCATCATTTATCTTGCATGCTCCAAGTGCTTAAGTTTGCACACCCACATCCCTCTATATCTAAGCATATCAAACGGTGCATGGGCGCATCCGTTTTAGGCTTAAACTGAGGTGGCTTTGATTTTAGTTTTTTTACCTTTGAATTTGATTTGATTATATGCTATGACGTTTGTTTGTCTTTGGCCTTCAAAACAGGTTTAGGTGCACTCTCAAATCTTAGTCTACACCCTTTAATTGCACAAAACCAGATTCCATCCCGATTAAGAGATATCATCTAATTTCCACAAACTGCTACTCAGGAACACTACCTGAATACTGCTTCCACCAAAATGCTCATAACTTCCATGAATAAATGAATTACTGTCTGCACTCTTAACCATAGACATATAACATATCAAAGAGTATATCCTCAACATCACATAGCTCAAACTGCAATAACCCACGTGTGCTAATCCAAACTCTGTCTGCTTCTCTGCAAGTCTTCGGTAAATCACTGTGTTGACATCAATGACAATCATAGTCATGAATGCAACAACAATTGCTACAGAATGGCTGCCAAACATTTAGCATTCATTCCTAATAGTAAATACTAGTTACTAAAGGACATATCTCTATTTTAATATTCACTTCTCATTAACACTCTAAAGAAATGGGATATAAGGTTCTCCAATCATTTACTTAGCCCCTCATACCACCTAGTCATAAATTTAACTTTAATGAACTAAAAAGATACATTTGAAATGTCGACCCCTAATTTGCATGTCTATAATCATAGAGTAGCAATTCTATATCTAGGTCTAGTGATCAGTGTTAACCTAGATAAATTCATGGAAGACATGATCATATATGGGTAGTTAAGAGGTAAATTAATTGATGTGGGAGTGTTCTTTTTAGTATTAGATCTATCAAACATGAAATTTGATCCAAAAGATATGAAATAAGATAATTAAATATAATTCATAACAGCTGGTCTTCAACAAGCTAGGCATGATCAATACTAATGATCGGCCAAATTTTGGGATTTTATTCTATTAGTTTGGGCTTTCAAAGAAATGAACCGAAAAGATTTTTTATAAATAAAGCTATACATTACCTATGTAAAAAAGATAAAGAATATTTATTTCCCTTAATAGGGATCCTCTTAAAGTTCACCTACAACATATATATAAATACTCTCTAAATATTTATCAATCATGAGATCACAAATGATTTGACATAAACCATAATATTTTCTTATAAATGAGGGTAGTACAATAACTTAAATTGCTACAAAAATAAATCACTAATCATTTTGAAGGATTTAAATGAACACTAAGAGGGGGGGGGGGGTTAATCCATGTTCATACACAACTTTTCATTTCAAAAATCTTTTAAAGATTAATCATACAATTTAAACTATAAAGCAATAAATAGTAAAGAAAAATATCATGCACATATTTTTCTTGAGTGGAAGCCCTTTGGGAAATAAAATCACTTGAAGTGCCTCATTGGCTTATCTAAAATATTATGTTTTACAATGGCTCATTGACAAATATAAATGTCTCAATTTCAAAAATTTCCTCACTTTCTATAGGATGCCCCACTCATAATTTGTGTGCCTCAATGGCTATGAATCACTTTTCAAGTTACCTTTTTAAGTCATACAAAGTACAATTGGTGCAGGAGCACCCATGGATTGCTTAGGATAGTCCATCAAGTTTTTTTTTTTGAGTGTGTGACTGAGGCCAATTTTCCTATGTTTAGCTTAAGGTCATGTTGACCACAGAGTGAGTAAAATAGGACTCTAGTGAGTTAAGTCTTAGGACCTCTTGGAAGAGGCAATCAGGGGCTAGAAGGTTGTAAAGCCTCCTGATTAGCACTAAAGAGGTGATGACATTATCACGATGTCAGTAGGGTTTAAGATTGGTTAGAACCATGATTTGATCAAGGTTAAGGTCTTAGGTGATGTAAGATATGAAAGAGAATTCATTTTCTCAAAGTTGTAAAAAGTCGCTAAAAAAGATGTAAAAGTTGCATTTGCAACTTTTACAACTTTCAAAAGTTGCTCAATCAAACTTGCCATAAGGTCCTCAACCGATGATAGAGTGACCTAAGAGAAACCTAAAGACCTACTGACCTATTTAAGACCAAGGTTGACCTAATTTGAAGGTTATCTACCCATTGTATGGACAAGGGTTACTGGAATCAAGATTTGACATAGTTTTTGTGTGAATTTGCAGAGATATTCATAACAGTGAATACCTAATGGCTTTATTTTTGCACTATAGTTCACGCATGGATTATATTAGGAGTTTTTATTGTTGTGTGAGCCATTATTTTTTCATTGTAGAGGTTTTTGTTTTTGTTTTGAAAATCTTTTGTGTTTTTCACTGTCACTGGTTTTATCCATGCAGTTTGTAAATATGAAGGTCTAACTCACTACCCCATCATCCATTTCGTATGACCTATTTCAGATAATTAGTAGACGCAATGTATATATTGTGTGTAGGAGCTTGGGCCCTCAACTGTAGAGGAAAGTTTTTTAAGGTCTTGCCCTAGGTGAGCTAGGGGTGTGCCCAGCTAGGAAAGAACAAGTTGTAGAGAGGATAACTTGCAGAGGTGAATAGATAGAACCCTCATTCCTTTTGGAGATTGGAGATAGGAGGCCTACCAAGAATATGTTAAGAGGATAATATGGTACCAATCTAGAAAGAGGTCTATTGAGTTTCAACTTTTGAAGGAGCCAGGAAAGACCACAAAGCCCTCAAGTTCACTCATTTTGAGTAAGGGTGTTGTAAGGAAGGTGGTGACCCAAAGACCCCAAAATCCCTTTAGGGTTGGAAAATGTTCCAAGAATCATAAGAAAAGTTGTAGGGTTTCTTTGGAAGAGGTTTTAAAAAATCCCTGATTTCTCAGATTAGGAGACCTAATAGGGTTGCTAGCCTATTAGGCCTATTTTGTGAAGGATTGAGGAGATCGACTTGCTAGAAAGACTAGGTGGAACTTAAAACACCCTTAGTTGGTTAAGTTAGTGAAGGATATCACATCTCCACACCTCTACAAGTTCATATGAATAATTTGGAGATTGCAAGCCTTTAAGTTTATGTAAGGGCTATAGATGGTAGAGTTGGAGTGCACCAAGTTGACGAACTGATAAGGAGAAAATTTTGTTGATAGTTGGGTTGGCTAAGGAACTGGGGGATCTACATGTGTTAGTGATCCTATAGGCAACAAGGGTTGTAGTGAAGACACCCTATAAGTATTTGAGGAGACTAGGAGCATGAATCAATGATTGATTCATCTAACCTCCCTATTAGAGTGGTATTAGAGCCCCCAAATTATTTGGGATAGCTTGGTGAATGTTAGAGTGGGAATTTAGTGGTTCTACAAGCATGGTGACCAATTTGAAATTTTCTAAGAAGGTCAAAGATGAGGAGGAAGACAATAGGAGACTAAGGGAATAGATTTCCCACCTAGAGCAAGTATTGGGTGAAGTGAAAATGAAGATTGAAGAAGTCAGTGACAAGTTAGAGGAGAAAGAAGCTAAGGGGAAAAAAATTGTGAGGAGGAAAAGACTATGGAACATGGCCCTGTTTTGCAAGAGGAGCCTTTCTTGAAGGCATTGAAGGCTATGAGTGGGAAAAAAAATGAAGGAATACCACTTTTTAGTGGAAATATGGAGGCAAATTTGGTTATGGATTGGATAGAGGGCATGGAGAACCATTTTGAATGTGATGGTATCATTGAGGCAAAAAAAGTCAAAGTGGAAAAATCAAGGCTTAGGGGTTCTACATTGACATGGTGGAAGTTCATTCAGGAAGAAGGAGAGAAGGAAGGTAAGAAACCTATCTCCACATGGAAGAGAATGGTTTCCAAATTCAAGGAGGCATACATGCTAGATGACTATGAAATTCAACTACACAAGAAGAGGAAAAGATTAAGACAAAAGGATCTTGATGTGAACTCCTATATTGAGGAATTTCAAAATCTATGCATGAGATCAAATTTCACTGAGGATGAGAGCCTCAAGGTAGCTACATACCTTAATGGTTTGAAATGGAGCATACAAGAGGAAATGTCCCTTCTTAGTCCTAAGTTAGTTCATCAATGCTATTAACTAGCTATCAAAATTGAAGATAAGAATAAAAGGAAGCATGATCAAACCTCAAAGAGTAGAGGTAGAGGAAGAGACCAAAGAGGTCATAGAAGTAGTTACCAAGGTAGGGGAACTAATTCAAGAATTTAGGGAGAGTCCAAACTTACTGAGCATGGAAGTGAGACAACTCCTAAGGGCGGATATGGAAGAGGTAGAGGAACTCAAGGGGGTCCTAATAGAGGAAGAAGTACTAGTAGAAGTAACTCCTACTTTGCTAGCATGAAATGTTATAATTATAGACAAATGGGTCACCCAACTTATAGGTGCCCTGAGAAAGCCTCTTATTCAAGATATGAGAAGAGAGTAGCATATACCCAAGAGGACACACAAAGTGTCAAATCACTAGAGATTACTCACATTGAGTCAGAGATGGGGGAGAACTTGATGTTTAGGAGGATTTTGATCAGGCAGCCAGTCAAGGAGGAACCAAAATAGAGAAGGGCATTGTTTAGGATCAGATGTAAAATACTTGGTAAAGTGTGTAAAGTTATAGTGGATTCAGGTTCTACATATAACATAATCTCAGAGGAAGAAGTAAAGAAGCTCAAGCTAGAGAAGATACCCCACACAAATCCATACAAGGTGACATGGTTGAATAAGGGACAAAGTGTCCTTGTGAATGAGAAGACATGAGTTGAGTTATCTATTGGAGGATATAAGGATAATATGATTTGTGATTTGTTTCCCATGGATGCATACCATCTCTTATTGGGAAGGCCATGGAAGTATGATAGAGGGGCCATCTATTATGGGAAGGAGAATACTATCTAATTCAAGAAGGATGGTTGGACATTCAAAATACAATCATTGCTAGGATAGTCAAAGACCCCTAGTGTCTTGCTAAGTTATGGAAAGGAGTTTCTTAACACCCTTCAACAAGAAGGAACTGAAGGCTATGCTATAGTGATGCAACCTAAGGAGGGACAAAAGCCTACACAAACACCTATGCCAGAGGAAGTACATGGTTTACTTGGAAGGTTCAAGGACATAATTAGTGATGGAACACCATCAACATTACCTCCTAAAAGGACCTTTAGCCATCAAATTGATTTCATTCCAGGGGCTTTTCTACCAAAAAAGGTAGCCTACAAGCTTACTCCAGGACAAAACAAAGAAGTAGCAAGGTAGGTGCAAGAGTTTCTAGACCAAGGGATCATCAAGAAAAGCATTAGTATTTGTGCAGTGCCAGTTGTATTAGCATCCATGAAAGGTGGTAAGTGGAGACTTTGTATTGATTCTAGGGCTATAAATAGGATTATAATCAAATATAGATTTCCTATCCCTAGGATTGAAGATTTAATGGACTATATAGGTGGGTCTAAGTATTTTACCAAGCTAGACCTCAAAAGTGGGTACCATCATATTAGAATAAAGGATGGCGATGAATGGAGGACATCCTTCAAGACTAATAAAGGGTTGTATGAGGGTATGTGCAAGATCATGAGGGGCCAAAAAGTAGCGATGTGAAAAATATTCACTTTTCACTTGTCCAAAAGTGAATGAAAACACTTGTTGACTTTTTAATAGGCCTGGGTGTCAGTACACCTGGGAAAACCTGACACCAAAGATTAGGCTTAATCAGGTACCCGATATTATATCGAGTACTCAAAAAAATATCAGGTACCTGAAACCTGTGACATAAATCAAAACCCGCGAGCCATTTTCCTCATTTGTCCTCATGTTTTGGGTTTGGAAAATGGCTGCAAATATCATATACATGATATTTTCAGGTATCTAATTTTTGTAACAACAAATTTGATCTCTGCAAAAACAAACTTGATCTCCGTAGTATATGGTAAGTAAATTCTTTGTAGATTTTGATTGTTTTATTTCATTTTGATGCTAAATGTAGTTTTTTTGGTTGAAGTAGGGTTTTGTATTTATTTTTGTAATAATATATGAAATCAAATTGAAATTTAGATTTTTATTTTATTTAATAAGGCATGGTTGATAATAATGAAGAAAATAACCCTCCCCCACCAAATAATGATCCCCCATTTCAAAACCCTCGATCTTTAGAAGGTTTGATACAAGATAATTTGAACACAATACGAGGTTTCCATAACACCTATCAGAATATACCTACATTAGGTCCCATGCTTGCTACATGAAATACTATTGTTGAAAATATTGACACACTCACACAGCAACATAATGCTACTCTTCATTGGCATGATGATATGCACACCCAATTTGATGATGGGCTTGACCATGATGGGATTGCGACCCTTAATATAAGTAAGGAAGATATAGCCTCTCTTTTTGTGAATCCTAAAACTGGATTACAAGTTGACCCCAAAAAGCTCAAATTATTAATAAAATGGTGCACAAATGAAGCAATGTGCACACACTTTTGGGATCACTGGTGCATGGTTTTTGATAAACCACCCCATAGCAATTTGGAGCTCCCTTTCTATTTCATAAAAAAAATGTATGTTGAGGTTTTACTAGGTCACAATATTAATTATTAGAGTATGAGGCCCAACATGGGTGTAGGCGGAGGAGCTCCTCAGACTAGGCCATTTTCCCAATGCAAAAAGGCCACTACCTTTGTCCCCCCCACTGATGTCGCACCCCCTCCTCCAGTACAAAATCCTGATATCATTGCAGAGGCTACCTCACAGACTATTAGGGCCATTCATTTGCCAAGTGATCAGTTGATCACACAGACCAAGTCAGTGTTGCCTCTTGGTGTGGATGATGCTGGCGCATCAACATCTCACCGGAGTTCACATGTATGTGAACCCCATATTTGCATTATATGCAAGAATATGTGCCTCAAACCACTTACTGATGTTGATACATATCGTTATGTTATTGATGAGGAGGATGTAGGAGACACAGCTGCAGAGGCTGCAACACCTCATGGAGCATCTACATCTCATGAGAGTGCTCAGGAGGTGTACGTAGAGCCATGGAATCCTATTGATATGGTAAGAGTAAACATTATAAATAAATTTATCACATGAATTATTTAATTTATTTATTTAGATTAGTTTTAATGATTGCATGCACTTATGTATATATATATATATATATATATATATATATATATATATATATATATATATATATATATATATATATATATATATTCATTTATGTTCAGTTGATGAGACATGAGGAGTTGAGATAGGTGGATGAGTCCATAGCTTTGGCCATTTCATTTGGCCTTGATGCCTAGATGGTATATTATAAATTATGTACCCATTAGTTTCTTTTATATCATTTGGTGTACATGCTTAAATCTCTATGAATTAGAGCAATAAAATTCATACATTTACTAATATATTGTCATCTTATTGTACTCTTGCAGGCTACAACTGATGTCAGTTGGGGGCACGAGGGGGTTCCTTCATTAGGTGTCAACAAAGGAAAGGTAATTAATTATTTAAGATTAATTATGCATGCATATGTATGACACTTGTGTGTAGTAATAAATATTTTACTTGAATTTATTGTATAGGGTGTGGCTATCGATGATGTTCTGACATGGGTTCAGGAGCCTAGGTTGATAGGCATCTCGATTTGGAGTGATAGCTCGATTGTACGTAGACTTTTACATATTATTATTTGTATTTTGTAACTAGGGTTGTTATGATGAAGTACATTTATATATAATTGACAATCTTTTTACTCTCATAGGTTATTCCTAGAGTGAGGGAGGGCCCATGAGAATCTTTCGTATCTTTGTTGACCTAGCCCACTATTCCAGAGGAGGGATCACCAGATGTAAGTTTTAATTTTACTTCAAATCATCCTATTTTTTAGATTGATTACTCTATGTTGCACCACTCTACTAATCTCATTAATGCAATTATATATTTATAGGTCAGAGTAGGTATTGTTGGCATGGTTTCTTTGCTACCAAGGACTTATGCTAGGACACCTGACCATGGTAGGCGACCGAGAGGCCAGGTACATATATTTGTATTTAGTTATAATTTTAATTAAATTAGTGTTTGAATTATGAATTTTATATATATATATATATATATATATATATATATATATATATATATATATATATATATATATATATATATATATATATATATATATATATATATATATCTATATATATATATATATATATATATATATATATATATATATCATATAAAGTAAGCAATCTAACTTGGGTTTGAACTCATTTTTTATGCAGGATCAATTAGAGCCAAACACTTCTTCAAAGAGGCTACATTTTGATGATCCCCCTACGACATAGGATGTAGTTTTAGTTTTGTGGTCATTTAGAGATTCCACTAAGCACATTTTGAGATGGAATATATGCCACATTGTACACCTTGAAACATTGATTTTGTAGACATTTTGAAATGGCATGTGCCATATTTGTATATGGAGATACTTTTGATACATTTGATACTTTGTATATATAGAACATGTTCATTTTTATGTTATATTTGCGTCATCTTTTGTATACATATTTATTATTCATGTTTATGGAATTGAATGGTGAAGTTATATCTTAATTATGATTATCATTATGATTTAAATTATATCTTGTTGAAGTTACATTTGTTTTTCTTTACTCTGGAATACCCTGTTCATGGAGCTTATTATGTTTGAGGTTTAACTTCTGTAGATTTCTATGTTCTTATGTTTCATACCATTATATATACTTACTTGAGCCACTTAGTACTACATTGTTTCAATACTATGTATATACTCATTGTCTATATAAATCATCATATTGGGGTTTACTAAATCCACAGAGAAATGTAGCACTTGTGCTATTAGGTCACTTGGGTTGAGTGTGGTTGCAAGCATTCCAGTGATTCCATGGGCGGAATGGGGTTGTCATTGACGTTTACCCAGCCAACCAGAGCCGATGGAGTAGATGGTTTGATGCCAAAATAGATAGTTTGAAAGATACACTGCTGACCTACTTTCAACTGACCCTCACTGCAAGTTTTGGCATTGACTGATATCGCCTTGCCAAATGCAAACGAAGTCGAATCGCCCAAAATTGAGAGAGGTTATTTTATATCTCCAAAACATGATCTCATAGCCCCTAATGGTTTGTTGATGCCTCTCATGAGGTCCAAGATATGAGCCTCGCAAGATTGCTACCCAATCATGCTTAGTGCACCTTGGGGTCACTTGGGTCGAGCGTGGTCATGAGCGTTCTAGTGACTCCGTGGGTGAAACAGGGTTGTCACTAGCATTTACCCAGCCAATCAGAGCTAATGGAGTAGACAGTTTGATGCTAGGATGGATGGTTTGAAAGATACACTGTTGAGCTACTTTCAACTGGCCCTCACTGCAAGTTTTGGCATCGACTGAGATCGCCTTGCCAAATGCAAACAAAGTCAAATCACCCAAAATAGAGAGAGATTATTCTAGATCTTAGAATCACAATCATGTAGCCCCTAATAGTTTATTGATACCTCTCACGAGGTCTGAGATACGAGCCTCGAAAGATCATTGCCCATTCATGCTTAGTGCACCTTGGGGTCACTTGGGTCAAGCATGGTTGCGAGTGTTCCAGTGACTCCATGGGTGGAATGGGGTTGTTAGTGGCATTTACCCAGCCAACTAGAGGTGATGGAGTAGATGGTTCAATGCTAGGATGAACAGTTTGAAAGATACACTGCTGAGCTACTTTCAACTGACCCTCACTGTAAGTTTTGGCATCGACTGAGATCACCTTGCCAAATGCAAACAAAGTCAAATCACCCAAAATTGAGAGAGGTTATAGTAGACCTCAGAATCATGATCTCGTAGCCCCTAATGGTTTGTTGATACCTCTCATGAGATCTGAGATATGAGCCTCAGAAGATCACTGCCCAATCGTGCTTAGTGCACCTTGGGGTCACTTGGGTCAAGCGTGGTCATGAGCATTCTAGTGACTCTATGGATGGAATGGGGTTGTCAATGGAATTTAACTAGCCAACCAAAGTTGATGGAGTAGATGATTCGATCCCAGGATGGATGGTTTGAAAGATACACTGCTGAGCTACTTTCAACTGACCCTCACTACAAGTTTTGGCATTGACTGAGATTGCCTTGCCAAATGCAAACGAAGTCGAATCACCCAAAACTAAGAGAGGTTATTGTAGACCTCAGAAACAAAATCTCGTAGCCCCTAATGGTTTCTTGATAACTCTCACGAGGTTTGAGATACGAGCCTTAGAAGATCGCTGCCCAATCATTCTTAGTACACCTTGGGGTCACTTGGGTTGAGTGTGGTTGCAAGTGTTCCAGTGACTCCATGGGTGGAATGGGGTTTTCAATAGCATTTACCCAGCCAACCAGAGCTAATTGACTAGATGGTTCGATGCCAGGATGGATGGTTTGAAGGATACACTACTGAGCTACTTTCAAGTGACCCTCACTACAAGTTTTGGCATCGACTGATATCACCTTGCCAAATGCAAATGAGTTTGAATTGACCAAAACTGAGAGAGGTTATTGTAGAGCTTAGAAACATAATCCCATATCCCCTAATGATTTTTTGATACCTCTCATGAGGTCTGAGATACGAGCCTCAAAAGATCACTGCCCATTCGTGCTTAGTGCACCTTGAGGTCACTTGGGTTGAGTGTGGTCGTGAGCATTCCAGTGACTTTGTGGGAAGATTGGGGTTGTTAGTGGCATTTACCTGAACAACCAGAGCTGATGGAGTAGATGGTTTGATGCTAGGATGAATAGTTTGAAAGATACACTATTGAGCTACTTTCAACTAACCCTCACTGCAAGTTTTGACATCGATTGAGATCGCCTTGCCAAATGCAAATGAAGTCGAATCGCCCAAAACTGAGAGAGGTTATTATAGACTTCAAAAAAATGATCTCATATCCCCTAATGATTTGTCAATACCTCTCATGAGGTCTGAGATACAAGCCTCAGAAGATCGCTGCCCAATCATGCTTAGTACACCTTGGGAATACTTGGGTCGAGCGTGGTCGCGAGTGTTCCGGTGACTCCATGGGTGGAATGGGGTTGTATGTGGTGTTACCCAACCAACCAAAGCCAATGGTGTAGAAGGTTCAATGCCAGGATAGACGGTTTGAAAGATACACTGCTGAGCTACTTTCAACGAACCCTCACAGCAAGTTTTGGCATCAACTGAGATCGCCTTGCCAAATGCAAAGGAAGTCGAATTTCCCAAAACTGAGAGAGGTTATTGTAGACCTTAGAATCAAACTCTTGTAGCCCCTAAAATTTTTTTGATACCTCTCATGAGGTTTGAGATACGAGCCTCGAAAGATCACTGCTCAATCATGCTTAGTGCACCTTTGGGTCACTTGGGTCGAGCATGGTCGCAAGCATTCCAGTGACCCCGTGGGTGGAATGGGGTTGTCATTGGTGTTTACCTAGCCAACTAGAGTTGATGGAGAAAATAATTTGATCTTAGGACAGACAGTTTGAAAGATACACTGTTGAGCTACTTTCAATTGACCCTCACTACAAGTTTTGGCATCGACTGAGATCACCTTTCCAAATGCAAACAAAGTCGAATGGCCCAAAACTAAGATAGGTTATTGTAGACCTCATAAACATGATCTCATAGTCCCTAATGGTTTTTTGATACCTCTCATGAGGTCTGAGATATGAGGCTCGGAAGATTGCTGCCCAATCATGCTTAGTGCACCTTGGGGTCACTTGGGTTGAGCATGGTCGCAAGCATTCCAGTGACTCTGTGGGAGGATTGGGGTTTTCATTGGTGTTTATCCAGCCAACTAGAGCTGATGGAGAAAATGGTTTGATCCCAAGATAGATGGTTTGAAAGATGCACTACTGAGCTACTTTCAACTGACCCTCACTGCAAGTTTTGGCATCGAATGAGATCGCCTTGCCAAATGAAAATGAAGTTGAATCACCCAAAACTGAGAGAGGTTATTGTAGAAATTAGAAACATGATCTTGTAGCCCCTAATGGTTTGTCGATACCTCTGATGAGGTCCAACATATGAGCCTTAAAAGATCATTTCCCAATCGTGCTTAGTGCACCTTGGGGTCACTTGGGTCGAGTGTGGTCGCGAGCGTTCCAGTGACTCCATGGGCAGAATGGGTTTGTCACTCACATTTAAAATGTCATGAAAGTGAACCACCAACTTATAGTCCACACCATTTTTAGTAACGAAAAAGTTAACCCTTTTACTCTCCTGTGCAAACTTAGAAAGCACGTCACTTGCAGACCATAAAACACACAATGCATTATGGTATAATGGGCAGCTTACAAGCAGTTGTGTTTTATAGATTAAGTAAGTAGGCCTTGGGAACATGTCCTTGTCTACTGAGGAAACAATTAGGTTTTCATTTTGAAACAAGAGAAGACCCAAATGGGAAAGCATCGACACTTCTTTTCTTGACCCAGTTCCGTTGCAATGACTGTTAGTGGTATGTTTGAAATTTGAACTATGAAACTAATCATGATTAAGCCAGTCGACACTCTACTAAAATTTAATTATTTTTAATATTCTTCTTATTATGTTTGAGGTTTAAGTTCTATAGATTGTTTGAAATGATAAAAAATAATATCCTTAAAGCTTTAGAAACAACAATCAAACATGTAAGAATTCAAACCATGCAAATGACATAAGTAAATGACATGTAAGATCCCTTTTTGGAACTATTGGCCACCCATACATGATTTTGGTCATAATTCCTTATCAAGACTTCTAGGACATTTAAATTTTAAATCAAATTGACTGTTACAAATTTCTATTATAGGTTTCAAAAGATATCAACTAACCATTAAGGATCCTTTTGTCCTTCTATCTCTAATTCAATCCATGGTGACCATAGGTGTAATCATAGGTGCTCCTACATAGTTACAATCCACATACAAAACCAAGTTTATTGACTAAAAATACAATCTAAGAAAGGTAAAATTAATGTATTGAAATTAAGCTTAACGAACTTAGAAAACAATGCACTAAGTTAACTTATTACCTAGTCAAGCGTTCTTGAAGGGTCATCTCTTTACTTCAGGGTCTCCAATAGTCCTTCTATTAGGAATGGATGCTAAATGTTTGGCAGCCATTTTGTAGCAGTTGTTGTTGCATTCATGACTATGATTGTCATTGATGTCAACACAGTGATTTACTGAAGACTTGTAGAGAAGTAGATAGAGTTTGGATTAGCGCACATGAGTTATTGTAGTTGGAGCTATGTGATGTTGAGGATATACTCTTTGATATGTTATATGTATATGGTTAAGAGTACAGATAGTAATTCATTTATTCATGGAAGTTATGAGCATTTTGGTGGAAACAATATTTAGGTAGTGTTCCTGAGTAGCGGTTTGTGGAAATTGGATGATATCTCTTAATCAGGATGGAATCTAGTTTTTCACAATTAAAGGGAAGTTTAAGACTCATTGATAGTGATGTGGATGATAGCCCAAACTTTGAGGTTACATAAGTGAAGATTTATTGTATTTGGAAGCTGACAATTTTGTCTAATTTTGATGTAGCGTGTGGAAACTTTTATGTTGTAATTGTATGCTGACTCATTTGTAATTATTTGAGTGTGGTATAAAGGAAGAAATGTATTTAATTATTATGATGTTGTTGTGATATGGTTGAGAGTGGTTGTATGTGATGTTGTATGCATGAAGTGAAGAAAAGAGCTAAGTATGAAAGCGAATTTGTATAGGAAGACATGGGAAGTACAGAGATCTGAAATTGAGATTTGATGTAATAGTGAGTGTGGTTTGGCACAGTCAGAGAAGAGGTAACATATTATTTTTTTGAGTAATGCAAAGATTATTTGGACAGTGTGTTTAGTGATCTTACCTTGAAGCTGTTTGGGCAGTGGGTCCTTCTGTCTTCCATAACTCTTAACAGGGTTAAAATCTTTTAACATGGATTCAAAATCTCCTAATAGGGATTCATATGTATTGAATGTATTTCATAAGACTCCTAAAAGATTCCATCCTTTCACAAGGAATATTCATATTAGTGCATATTTTATGGGTATCATTCCCACTGGGGTTTACTCTTTGATCAAGAGGTTCCCTAGTCAACATATCTCGTGTCATTGTATTATTATGTATGAATATCTTTCTATGGTTGGTAATTATATTGCTTATATGGTTTACTACTGTTGAAGATGATAAAATTTATAGCTATCTAATAACTGATTCACCCCCCCCCCCACCCCACCCTCTCAGTTATCTTGGTGGACTTTACTTTCTAACAATTGGTATTAGAGCGACAGGTCCTTGAAAAAGAAGTTTAATAGCTTAAGGAGATCCATGGAAAATTTTAGGAAAGAAAGCCCTAAGTTTGATGGAGTAAATTTTGACAACTGGAAAGAAAAGATGAAGACACACCTACTGTGTTTAGGACCAGGTTATTGGTTAATTACAAAGAATGATAAGACTATCATTGAAGAGGACAATCTTGAAACATGTATTGTTGATGAGAGAGATCTATTCATGTGTAACATACTTGCAAGAGAAGCACTTTTGACAGTCCTTCCAGAGAATGAGTATAGTCAGGTAAAATATTTGAAAAAATCTCATGAAATTTGGAATGCTTTTCACTCTACTTTTGAAGGTGATGAACATGCAAAAAGAGTTATATTACATAATTGGATATGTGCATTTGAAGATATAAGAATGTTGGAAGATGAATCTATTAGAAGCTATATTGGTAGAATGTCAAAAACTATTATAGGTATAAAATCATGTGGAGGAACAAAGACAAAGAATGAAGTGATATGGAAAATTTTGAGGACATTGATTCTTATATTTAAGCAAACAACACATATGATTGAACAAGTTATACCTTGTACTACAAAATTTACATAAGAGACTCTTCTTGGAAGATTGGAAGCAACAGAAATGAACCTAAGATTATCAGGAGAGTTAACTAGAATGGATACATCATTCAGTGCTCTTAGTGTTCGCCCTACTTTGTCAAGAAGCATTAGTGTGAGCAAAGATTATGGTGGCAGCAGTAGATCTAGAAATGAAGAAGATAAGAAGATTAAAGAAGGTATTGCCTTGCTTGTGAAAAGAGAACCAGATGGTAAGAAAATATTTAAATGTTGGACTTGTCAAGAATATGGTCATTTTGCATCTAAGTGTCCTAAGAGAGTTAAAAAGTACAGAAACAATTTCAAACCTAAAAGATCTAAGGAATTTTATTATGCTAATGATGAAGATCTTGAAGCTAGTTTAGAAAGAACTTTAAGTGAAAGTGATACTGAGAATAATGATGACATAGGATTTGTAGCAATTAAAGAAGAAAATCTTGAAACTAATGTTAAAGAAGAAAAATCCTTAGCTTCTCAAGTTGAAAAGAAAGCTGGTTGGATTATAGACAATGGTTGTTCACATCATATGACTAGAGACATGAAAAAGTTCATAAAGTTAAATGAATATGATGGAGGAATTGTTAGAGTTGGAAACAATGCACCTTGTTTGATTAAAGGTATAGGATCTATTACTCTTCATGGAAAGACTAATACTGATGATGTTTATTTTTTGGGTGGGTTGAAACATAATATTTTGAGTGTTGGACAGTTAGTTGATAAGGGATATCAAGTTTGGTTTACTGAGAAAACTTGTGTGATAGAGGATAAAGATAGAAATTTGATTGGAACTGGATTTAGAACCAGAAGTAATGTATTTCAGTTGGATCCTACTGAGATGACATGTTTGATTACTAAGATTGATGATAGTTGGTTATGGCATAGAAGGTTTTGTCATATAAAATTTGATAACATTGTGAAAGTAAGTACTACACTTGCAGTAAGCGATTTACCTAAAATTATGAAGCCTACTGACATGATTTACAAAGAATGTGTAATGGCTAAACATAAGAGAATTTATTTTCCCAGTAAGAAGGTTACATCTACAGAGAAGCTGGAGATTTTTCATATAGATTTGAGTGGTCCTACTAGGACTAGAGGATTCTATGGAGAAAGGTATTTTATGATTCTTGTTGATGATTTTATGAGAATGATGTGGATTGCATTTCTGAATGGAGAATTGGAAGAAGAAGTCTACATTGAGAAGCCTGAAGGTTTTCCTTTAACTCAAGAAGGAGACATTTTACGTAAACTAAAGAAACCTTTATATGGACTTAAAAAAGCACCTAGAACTTGGTATGCAAGACTAGATAAGTATTTGTTAAAATTGGGATTTACAAAAGGAACAACTGATAGTAATCTATACACAAAAGAAATTGAAAATGGTTTGTTGATTATAGTTATTTTTTTTGATGACATTATCTTTGGAGAAGAAGATGAAGCTAGTGACAAATTTGCTGATGAAATGAAGACTTAATTTGAAATGAGTATGATTGGTGAAATGAAATACTTTTTGGGATTACAGATAACACAAAAAAATGATGGTATCTTTGTAAGTCAGAAAAATTACTTGAATGACTTGTTGAAAAGATTTGGAATGGAGAATTGTAAACCAGTTGGAACACCCATGGTGACTGGACATAAGCTATCTAGCACAAATGAGAGTCCTACAGTGGAACATAAGAAATACAAATCTATGATTGGAGGATTGTAGTATTTGACTCACACAAGACTTGATATAGCACATTCAATTGGAATTGTAGTAAGATTTCAAGCTGAACCTAGAGAATCACATTATGCAGTAGTAAAGAGGATACTGAGATATTTAAGAGCCATAATGGACTATGGATTATGGTATGAAAAATCTGATGATTTGACCCTATGTGCATATACATATGCTGATTGGGGAGGCAGTGTTGATGATAAGAAAAGCACCAGTGGTGGAGCCTTTTTCCTTGGAGGAAGGTTGGTTTCTTGGCTAACCAAGGAGAAGAATTGTATCTCACAAAGCACAATAGAAGCAGAATATGTAGCAACATCAAACAATTGTAACCAGATAATTTGGATGAAGCAAATGCTGAACGATATTGGAATAAAATTTATTGAACTTGTTGTCATACATTGTGACAACACCAACATAGTTAGTATGTCTAAGAATCCCTTATTACATCTAAGACAAAGCATATAGAGATTAAGTATCATGTTGTAAGAGAGAAATTTTTTGAGAAAGAAGTCAGACTTGAGTACATAAGTAGAAAGGAGCAGATAGCAGATATATTCACAAAGCCTTTGCCTAAGGATACATTTGAGTATCTAAGAGGTATGCTTGTGGTTATGCCCCAACATACTTTTGAAAAGTGATGCAGTTGGTTGCATCCATCCAGTGGTATATGAGCCCTATCTTTCTTCTAGACTGGATGTTGGTACTTCCTCTATGGGGGAGTGTGTGTATCTAAGCTGAGTCATGAGGACTCTAGTGAATGTATTTTCTGAATAGTGTCTTTTGACATTGGAGTTGTTGTTCACATAGTGATGAAATTTCTATCATTGATGTCAATGGGGGAGAATTATTCATGAAAAACCATCTGAAACATTTGTTGGAGAGAACTGAATAGGATAACGAAGCAAGATTTGATTGATGAAGAGGATTTGGAGCAGCAGTGTTGTAGCATTGGATTTTTGGAACATTGGATATTTTTCATCTATGTTGCCATAAATGCCAATGGGGGAGATTTTTAGGAATGAATGATAAATTTTTGGCAGCCATTCTGTAGCATTTGTTGTTGTATTCATGAAAATGATTGTCATTGATGTTAACACGGTGATTTACCGAAGACTTGTAGAGAAGCAGATAGAATTTGGATTAGTGCACATGGGTTATTGTAGTTGGAGCTATGAAATTTTGAGGATATACTCTTTGATATGTTATATGACTATGGTTAAGAGCACAAACAACAATTCATTTATTCATGGAAGTTATGAGCATTTTGGTGGAAGTAGTATTCAGGCAGTGTTCCTGAGTAGCGGTTTGTGGAAATCAGATGATATCTATTAATCGGGATGGAATCTAGTTTTGTGTAGTTAAAGGGAAGTTGAAGACTCATTGATAGTGACATGGATGATAGTGTAGAATTTGAGGTCACAAGAGTGAAGATTTATTGTATTTGGAAGCTGACAGTTTTGTGTAATTTTGATGTAGCGTGTGGAAACTTTTATGTTGTAATTGTATGTTGAATCATTTGTAATTATTTGAGTGTGGTATAAAGGAAGGAATGTATTTTCTTGTTTTTATGTGGTTGTGATATGGTTGAGAGTGGTTGTATGTGATGCTATATGCATGAAGTGAAGAAAAGAGCTAAGTATGAAAGTGAATTTGTGTAGGAAGACATGCGAAGTACAGAGATCTGAAATTGAGATCTAATGTAATAGTGAGTGCAGTTTGGCATAGTCAGAGAAGAGGTAACATATTATTCTATTGATTAATGCAAAGATTATTTAGATAATGTGTTCAGTGATCTTACCATGAAGCTATTTGGGTAGTGGGTTCTTCTGTCTTCCATAACTCTTAACAGGGTTAGAATCTTTTAACAGGGATTCAAAATCTCCTAACAGAGATTCATATGTACTGAATGTATTTCATAAGACTCCTAATAGAGTCCATCCTTTCACAAGGAATATTCATATTAGTGCATCTTTTGTGGGCATCATTCCCACCGGGGTTTACTCTTTGATCAAGAGGTTCCCTAGTCAACATATCTTGTGTCATTGTGTTATTGTGTATGAATATCTTTCTATGGTTGGTAATTATATTGCTTATATGGTTTACTGTTGTTGAAGATGATAAAAGTTATAGTTATCTGATAACTGATTCACCCCCCCCCTCTCAGTTATCTTGGTGGACTTTACTTTCTAATAGCTTCATGATCAACAGTCCTAATAGTCCAAAGTTCTTTTGTCTTTGGTCTTCCTTGATGCTTTGACAAATTGAAATTTGTTGCTATAACAATGTGTGAATACATGAGAATAGTTTTGTGCTTCTCATAGTCTTCAAATGCGGGAATTCCATTCTTTCTAATCATGTATGTTCGCAGCCATGTTCCCACAGCAACAACTGAACCAGTAGGATATGTGAACCCATCATGATCTATCATCGGTTGTTCAAGCTTCTGTTTACCTCTTGCACAACATGCTAACCAATAATCTGACCTCTCATCATTCCCCTGTGGTGCAACCAATGCAAAAACATCTCTTGGCTTTAGAAGATTTGAAAGATGGTCATACTCAACTGAAGTGTCCATGTCATCATTTCTTATAGAGAGTGTCAAAGATAAAGGAGTTAGATACTATGGAACCCATGTATCCACCCACTCAGTTGAATCACAATGATCCCAATCATACTAAAAACACATGGGAAAAAAACAAGCCAACTCTCGTGTCCAAATGGTCCATGTACTACTATTGGAGCTTTGAAATGAATGCATTTTTGAAGAGTGTTTCACTGTTTGACACTCCAATCTATCTCCTAGAGTTCCCTCCTCTACCAACCAAAAGAATCTATGCACTACAAAATCAAGAGTCCCCCCTGTGACAATGCTAAAGTACACCAATCAACAATAGAATGAGCATCAAGAAGTACAACACATGAAATCCTCAATTGGTCCTTAACTAGAGCTCTCTTCACACACGCACCTGCTCCATCATGCTCCCCTTTCCCATGCCCTGACTAAAAAAAACTCCAAATATGAGGTACACCTCTCTCCACATGCATTCGACACAAGCAATAAAACATTCTGGCATTCTTAAATTGACCGGTGCAATTATCCAACCAAATGAGATGCCTATCCATAGCAATACCATTGTCCTACAAGAAGTCAAAATAGTTCTGGAAACAATGTTGAACAAACTCATGAGAGTGAGACCTGTCATCGCTCATATAAAAATGGTACTCTCTAATTATCTTTCACTCGTATTTTTTGCTATAAGGGGAATGTCTATATGTGATGTATACAAAAATAGAAACCTGAATGGAATTGTAATATTGAGCTTGAGTCTCATTTTGGGGGTGCAATGTATAGTTCTCCACAAAGTCTACAACAAATATAATAGTTCCAATGGGGAAAGTGTCCTTACACATCCTGAATTGTTGATCTAACCATTGAGACCTGTGACTATGCCTTGCATACTTGTAAAAAAGATTTTTCTTGAAATCTGAGATAAAATCAGCAACATTGTATTCTTTTGCAACTAACTCACATCTAGAGACTTCACCTCCACTCTTCAATGTATATTTCACTATTTCATATACCTTTTTTTGGATGAGTGTCTTTCCAAAATTGTGTCCCAAACCCTCATGAAAACATGTTTTAAACTTGGACAAGCCACCACATTCTGAGCACTTGGCATTTAGGCAATATCGTTTATAAAATAAACAACCATCATCTCTATGACAAAAAAATTGATCTAGCAAGTCTCTTGATGATTTGGGAAGACCACTTGCACCACAATCCTCTAGAATTTCATTAGTATGCAAAGTAGAATGAATGGACTGTAATAATTCATGATGCATTGAAAACTCAACATGATATTTGCAACAACATGTATTCTAAATCTTAAGGGGTACACAATCAAATGGCTTCATGAATTCAAAAGACCTTTATGATATTTTCAATGTTGGATGTGTCTCACAAATTTTTTTATACAACATTGTTTGACTTACCTCCACATAATGTTTAGGATGTGGAGTGTAGTCTAAATTTCCGACTCGTGACTTCAAGACATCCTTCACTTTTGGTGACACTCTTGAGTTAGCATCCCAAAATTCTTGAATTTCATCCTTAACAAAATATATTAGCTTCTTATTGAAATATGAAAGTCTCCCACCATAAGCCCATGTATCAATTTGAAGAGGATCATCAAGTCTTTCTCTTCTTGCAAGTTCTCTACCTAAAGTTTTATGGTCTATATTGAAGTCAACACAAGTTTGTCTCATCGAACGGGTCTTTCTCAACTGATGACTTACTAAGGAGGTTGTAATAACCCTCTGAGAAACTCTCTTGTATTTTTCTCTACTAGTCTTCCCAATGCTATTGAGAGCACTAAAAAGATTCTTCACAACAATGGCATTTCTATCCATTTTCTTGATCACACAAATCTTCAATTTCACAAGCACAGGTCTCATCTTTTGCATCTTTAACAACTGCACAAAAATTTGACATTGCTCAACCAATGTCTTGTTTCCAAAAAATTGATCATAAAGTCTTGAAGTCCACAACCTAATGGTTCTATGTGATCTCTTTCCTTCCCAATTATTCATAATGTTCTCCTCAATTTCAATTAACCATTTAGGTGTTCTTGAAAGCCCCAAATTTGAAGATTTATTATCTTTATTGCGAGGGACTTCATTTCACATATAATTTGGAGATGTGTAACATTCATGTGGTTCTTGTACAACATTTTCATTCCCCAAGTCTACATTTTCAATCTCCATTTGTACATTTTCATCTTTGTTTCATTCATTGTCATTCCCCAAATCTACGTTTTCATTCACAAAATTAATTTCCATATTATTTTCAAATTCAACATTCTCTTCACTTGTAACTACATTTACAGGGTCACCTTGATTATAACATACCTTCTCTCCTTCTTCAGTGATTTTCCCTATCTTTAACCCTATATGCTTAAATTTCTTCATTTGTCACCTTCCTCTTCCATTTAGCCTTTCGACGACTGTTGTTTCCCATGGTGAGACCAAAAGTTGACAAAAAACAAAAAATGGGCCCCAAATCACATTTTTTCTTTTTGCAACCTATGAAAATTTTTGAAATCCCATGCTTGTCTGGTCTACGGGGACAAGGAATATTTTGGTCAAATATGACTAGTCAAAAATTGGGTACATGATTACAAATTGGGTACCCGATATTTCCAGGCAGATGAAAAAAACGGTGGGAGCAAATGAAAAAATTGAACTTTTACATATAAAATGGGGTATATATATATATATATATATATATTTATAATATATATTATATATATACTAATGTATTATATACTAATGTACTAATGTATTATATACTAATGTGTATATACATATACATATATATATATATATATATATATATATATATATATATATATATATATATATATATATATATATGTATGTATGTATGTATGTATGTATGTATGTATGTATGTATGTATGTATGTATGTATGTATGTATGTATGTATGTATGTATGTATGTATGTATGTATGTACTCAAAAAAATACTTGCACACTTGATTTGATGACAGACAGTTTCAACCCAAGTCCTCTTGAAAGTAGCCAGCATAGGATTTTTCTACAGACTCCTAATGTTGGCGGTCTAATGATACTGAATAAGTCCCCATGACCACTTTTGACACATTTGAATGCTCAAGTGTGTCTGAAGAGGTCGTAGGGCCCCTTAAGATACACTTGAGCATTCCAATGTGTCCATAGGGGTCATGGGGACTTCCTAGGGGTCCTAACGCATGATAAGGCATACCAGGACCCCAAGGAAGTTGCCATGACCCCTTCTAACACATTTGAATGCTTAAGTGTGTCCGAAGGGTCCGTAGAACACCTTAAGACACACTTGATGTGTCTAATGTGTCAATAGGGGTCATGTGGACTTCCTAGGGGTCTTAACATGTGATAATGCATACTAGAACCCCTAGGAAGTCTCCATGATCCCTTTTGACACATTTGAACACTCAAGTGTGTCCGAAGGGGTCATAGGACCCTTTAAGACACATTTGAGCATTCCAATGTGTCCATAGGGGTCATGCGGACTTCCTAGGGGTCCTAACATTTGATAAGGTGTAGTAGGCCCCTACAAAGTCCCCATGACCCCTTTTGACACATTTGAATGCTCAAATGTGTCCGAAGGGGTCGCAGGACACCTTAAGACACACTTGGTGTGTCTAATGTGTCCATAGAGGTCATGCGGATGTCCTAGGGGTCCTAATGCATGATAAGGCATACTAGGACCCCTAGGAAGTCTCCTTGACCCCTTTTGACACATTTGAATGCTCAAGTGTGTCCGAAGGGGTCGCAGGACACCTTAAGACACACTTGGTGTGTCTAATGTGTCCATAGAGGTCATGCGGATGTCCTAGGGGTCCTAATGCATGATAAGGCATACTAGGACCCCTAGGAAGTCTCCTTGACCCCTTTTGACACATTTGAATGCTCAAGTGTGTCCGAAGGGGTCATAGAACCCCTTAATACACACTTGAGCATTCCAATGTGTCCATAGGGGTCATGCAAACTTTCTAGGGATCCTAATGCATGATAAGGCATACTAGGACCCCTAGGAAGTCCCCATGACCCCTGTTGACACATTTGAACACTTAAATGTGTCCAAAGGGATCATAGGACACCTTAAGACACACTTGATGTGTCTAATGTGTCCATAGGGGTCATGTGAACTTCCTAGGGGTCCTAACATGTGATAAGGCATACTAGGACCCCTACAAAGTCCCCATGATGCCTTTTGACACATTTAAATGCTCAACTATGTTTGAAGGCATCGTAGGACACCTTAAGACACACTTGATGTGTCTAATGTGTCCATAGGGGTTATGAAAACTTCCTAGGGGTCTTAAGATGTGATAAGGCATACTAGGACCCCTAGGAAGTCCCAATGACCCCTTTTGACACATTTTAATACTCAAGTGTGTCCGAAGTAGTTGTAGGACACCTTAAGACACACTTGATGTGTCTAATGTGTCCATAGGGGTCATGCGGACTTCCTAGGGGTCATAATGTGTGATAAGGTGTACTAGGACCCCTAGGAAGTCCCCATAATCCCTTCTGACACATTTGAACATTCAAGTGTGTCTAAAGGGGTCGTAGGAAAACTTAAGACACACTTGATGTGCCTAATGTGTCCATAGGGGTCATACAGACTTCCTAGGGGTCCTAACACATGATAAGGTGTACTAGGACCCCTAGGAATTCCCCATGACTTCTTTTGACACATTTAAACACTCAAGTGTGTCTGAACGGGTCGTATGACACTTTAAGACACACTTGATGTTTCTAATGTGTCCATAGGTGTTATGGGGACTTCCTAGGGGTCCTAACATGTGATAAGGTATACTAGGACCCCTAGGAAGTCCCCATGATCCCTTTTGACATATTTGAATGCTCAAGTGTGTACGAAGGGGTCATAGGACACCTTAAGACACACTTGAGCATTCCAATGTGTCTATAGGGGTCATGGGGACTTCCTAAGGGTTCTAATGTGTGATAAAGTGTACTAGGATCCCTAAGAAGTCTCCATGACCCCTTTTGACACATTTGAATGCTCAAGTGTGTTCGAAGGGGTCGTAGGACCACTTAAGACACATTTGAGTATTCCAATGTGTCCATAGGGGTCATGTGAACTTCTTAAGGGTCCTAACACATGATAAGGCATACTAGGAGCCCTAGGAAGTCCCCATGACCCCTTTGGACACATTTGAATGCTCAAATGTGTCCGAAAGGGTCGTAGGATACCTTAAACACACTTGATGAGTCTAATGTATCCATTAGGGTCACAGAAACTTCCTAGGGGTCCTAACACATGATAAGGCATACTAGGACCCCTAGGAAGTCCCCATGACCCCTTTTGACACATTTGAATGCTCAAATGTGTCTAAAGGGGTTGTAGGACACCTTAAGACATACTTGATGTGTCTAATGTGTCCATAGGGGTCATGCGGACTTCCTAGGGGTCCTAACATGTGATAAGGCATACTAGGACCCCTAGGAAGTCCCCATGACCACTTTTGACACATTTGAATGCTCAAGTGTGTCCAAAGGGGTTGTAGGACACCTTAAGACACATTGGATGTGTCTAATGTGTCCATAGGGGTCATGTGGACTTCCTAGGGGTCCTAACGCATGATAAGGCATACTAGGACCCCTAGGAATTCCCCATGACCCCTTTTGACACATTTGAATTCTCAAGTGTGTCTAAAGGTGTCGTAGGACCCCTTAAGACAAACTTGAGCATTCCAATGTGTCCATAGGGGTCATGTGAACTTCCTAGGGGTCCTAACATGTGATAAAGCATACTAGGACCCCTAGGAAGTCTCCATGACCCCTTTTGACACATTTGAATGCTCAATTGTGTCCAAAGGGGTCGTAGGACACCTGATGACACATTTGAGCACTCTAATGTGTCCATAGGGGTCATGCAGACTTCTTAGGGGTCCTAACACCTAATAAGGTGTACTAGGTCACCTAGGAAGTCTCCATGACCCATTTTGACACATTTGAATGCTCAAGTGTGTATGAAGGGGTTGTAAGATCCCTTAAGACACATTTGAGCATTACAATGTGTCCATAGGGGTCATGCAGACTTCCTAAGGGTCCTAACATCTGATAAGGCATACTAGGACCCCTAGGAAGTCCCCATGACCCCTTTTGACACATTTGAATGCTCAAATGTGTCCGAAGGGGTCGTAGGACACCTTAAGACACACTTGATGTGTCTAATGTGTCCATAGGGGTCATGCAAACTTCCTAGGGGTCGTAATGTGTGATAAGGTGTACTAGGACCCCTAGGAATTCCCCATGACCCCTTTTGACACATTTGAATGCTCAAGTGTGTTTGAAGGGGTCGTAAGACACCTTAAGACACACTTGATGTGTCTAATGTGTCCATAGGGGTCATGCAGACTTCCTAGGGGTCCTAACACATGATAAGGCATACTAGGACCCCTAGGAAGTCCCCATTACCATTTTTGACACATTTGAATGCTCAAGTTTGTTTGAAGGGGTCGTAAGATACCTTAAAACACACTTGATGTGTCTAATGTGTCCATAGGGGTCATGTGAACTTCCTAGGGGTCTTAACATGTGATAAGGCATACTAGGACCCCTAGGAAGTTCCCATGACCCCTTCTGACATATTTGAACACTCAAGTGTGTCCGAAGGGGTCATAAGACACCTTTAAACACACTTGATATGTCTAATGTGTCCATAGGGGTCATGCGGACTTCCTAGGGGTCCTAATGTGTGATAAGACACACTAGGACCCCTAGGAAGTCCCCATGACCTCTTTTGACACATTTGAATGCTCAAGTGTGTCTGAAGGGGTCATAGGACACCTTAAGACACACTTGATGTGTTTAATGTGTCCATAGGGGTCATTCGGACTTCCTAGGGGTCCTAACACCTGATAAGGCATACTAGGACCCCTAGGAATTTCCCATGATCACTTTTGACACATTTGAACACTCAAGTGTGTTCAAAGGGGTTGTAGGACCCCTTAAGACACACTTGAGCATTCCAATGTGTCCATAGGGGTCATGCAGAGTTCTTAGGGGTCCTAACGTGTGATAAGGTGTACTAGGACCCCTAAGAAGTCTCCATGACCCCTTTTGACACATTTGAATGCTCAAGTGTGTTTGAAGGGGTCATAGGACCCCTTAAGACACATTTGAGCATTCCAATGTGTCCATAGGGGTCATGCAGACTTCCTAGGGGTCCTAACGCATGATAAGGTGTACTAGGACCCCTAGGAAGTGCCTGTGACCCCTTCTAACACATTTGAATACTCAAATGTGTTCAAAGAGGTTGTAGGACACCTTACGACACACTTGAGCATTCCAATGTGTCCATAGGGGTCATGCAGACTTCCTAGGGGTTCTGACGCATGATAAACTATACTAGGACCCCTAGGAAGTCTCCATGACCCCTTTTGACACATTTGAATGCTCAAGTGTGTCTGAAGGGGTTGTAGAACCCCTTAAGACACATTTGAGCATTCCAATGTGTCCATAGGGGTCATGCGGACTTCCTAGGGGTCCTAACGCATGATAAGGCATACTAGGACCCCTAGGAAGTATGAATCAAATAGTGAAGGTGCATCAAATCAGATTAATATCATAATATATGCAGAAAATACTGTTATGAACAAAAATATTTGCAGATTAATGGGAAAGAGTGGGAAGAGCTTCTTGGACCCATGATATAAGTTACAGATAAGAAGGAAGAGCTAGGAAGGGGAATGTGGCAAAGGAAAGAAGTAAGATATGTGTGTGAGCCTATGTCACATGATGATGATGAGTACTCACCATCTTCTAGTAGCTCAAGTAGTGACACAAGCTCTTCAGTGCACATGTACACTAACACAAAAAATTAAGATAGAGAAGTAACAAGTGCTGTGGAATTATCCATAGAGAAATTTGAAATGAAGTGTCAAATTGGTTCATTATCGAGCAAAGAATTTGGTCATGCAATTCATTCTAGCACCACAAATATTTCTATTAGAAATGCCTATTCATCAATGGCCTTGCATTTATGGGACTGGGGAAACCAGGTTACTCATGTTGGGCATTATCCCTCAAATGTAAGTTTATTGCCACCTTTGGCAAGGCAGTCTCACTCCTCATTTTACAACAAAGGGAAGCCATCTATGGTCCAAGGTTTTAATTCAGTTGAAAAGTGGAGAGCTTCTCAAGGTACTTACTACTTTTTGAGTGGCTTGATAGCTACTTCTATGTGGGATTTCTGTAATATATAATGTCCTCATGCAAGTACATGCCAATTTTTGTAAACATTTTTTTTTATAAAGGGTTAGTGAGCAATATCAAAGAAAAGGTTCTTTCATGTATTATTTAGACACATGTCAATTAGGAAACCATTTTTCTCCCTTTGCATGGCATAAATGCCTAGATTCACTTTGTCGGTATCAATAGGCATCAAGATGAGGGAAGAAATATTTGTAAAGAGGAAGTACAAATGTTACTATCCAAAACCATTTGGAGAGTAATATTCTTCTCCTGATTGTAATAAGAAACTCAAATTGCAGAAGACAAAAAATAGCTGGGGAATTTATTTCCTATGACCTATGTCAATTTCAGTTCAATTCCTATTGATGATATTCTCAATGTGTAAAAATAAAATGATGTGTTATTTTAAAATGGTGTTGACTGAAATTTATGAACATATGTCAAATATACATTTTTTCTAGAATTTGAAATAGAACCAGTGGTAATATAATCAAATTTGTGAATTTCACATCCAATCATTGGATGTTAATCAAAAGTACAACACAATAATATTTTTGAACTGATAAACAATCTTAGTCTTAATTCAAACCTACTCCCATGTATGTGGGTTCTTGGAGGTATCTACTAAACAATGTGTGGATCTGTAATGTCCCTATCCAGGACCTTACTCACTTTGCTTAAAACACAAGTAATTAGAATTTGGATTTCTAATGCATGCTATGATATTATTTAAGTTTGCCTTTCTCCTTACTGATTAATATTATAATGAATAGGTTATCCTTCCCCTTCTCTCTCTCTCTCATACTCTCTTCGCTTCCCCTTCTCTTAGTCTCTCTCCTACTCTATCCCCTTCTCTCTCTCTCTCTCTCTCTCTCTCTCTCTCTCTCTCTCTCTCTCTCTCTCTCTCTCTCTCTCTCTCTCTCTCTCTCTCTCTCCCCTTCCCCTTCTCTCTCTATCTCTCCTACTCTCTCCCCTTCCCCTTCTCTCTATCTCTCCTATTCTCTCCCCTTCCCCTTCTCTCTCTCTACTACTCTCTCCCCATCCTCTCTCTCTCTACTCTCTCCCCGTCCTCTCTCTCTCTCTCTCTCTCACCTTCTCACTCTCTCTCTTCCTTTCTCATCCCCTACCACCTTTTCACTCTCTCTCTTCCTCAATGGCCGCCCATGAATGTTTTAAATGGCTGATTGATTTCCTTTGCTTCCTTCAATGGCCATCCATTATTTTTTTGCAATCTTCCAACCTTTCGTACATAGTTGTAAAATACATATTAATATATATTATACATATAAAATAATATATAATAGATGATATATAATGTAACATTTAATATTAATATATATTAAATAATATTTATTGTAAAATGTATATTATATAATATTGAATATTTAATATATAATATATAATATATAATTGATATTATATAATATTTAATATATATAATATATAATCTAATATATAGTTTTTGATATAATATATAGTTTTTGATTGTGATATAATCTCATATATATAATCATATGAAGGATGGAGAGATGAGAGGGAGAAAGAGGAGGGAAAAGTGAAAAATCAAAATTCTGCCGACCTTTTCAGGTACCCCCAAAATTTTGGGTACACGAAAATATCGAGTACCCGATTAGGCTCAGTATTTCTTTGTGCACCAAACCTACATGGTCAACTATTGAAATGTCTCAAAAATGTGTTTTTCCCTTGTTTCTCTGAGTTCCAGACTTCGACCATGTAGCTAACGACTTTTTTTCACCTAATTTTGATGAAACAAAAAAGGTATCTTAAGGAGATTATCAGCTTTCTATCGATATAATTGCTCTCAAACTTTGAATTCGGTAAGTTATTATTAGTTATTTTCTAATTGAGTTACCTCTAAAGTGCTGATTTATATACTTATTGAAAAATGACTATAACTTTCAGACGGTATAACATTTTTGAAATCTGAAAAATGCGTCACATTCTATGCTTTGCCTACTATAAGGAAAAAAATAAAATTTGAATTTTGTAAAGTTTTGAATGAGTTAAGGTGGCCAGACATGGGAGTTTTTTTATTCTGAAAACATTATAGTAGAAAATTCATATTTAATTGTTTTTTTGGAATAAAATTACAAAAAAATATGCGTCACATCCGGGCATGAGTTTACTAGTTATATATAAAATCTTATAATAAGATATTCTCATTTGATTATGATTAAGGTGGTCAGACATAGACCTACTTCTTATTTGTTTCCAGAAATTTTTGTACTATTGCATTGAAATCTATACTTGTCACCAATCATACTAACTTTTTTTCAAAAAAGGCCTAGTAGTTTAGAAACTACATTCAATTTTCTATAGATTCTATTCTTACAACTTTTTGATATTAGGTTGATAGCTAGTTGAAATTTTCACTTTAAGTTAACTAACCCTGGTTTTCTAATTTTTCATTGCCACTTAAGGGCATAGTTTGGCTCCTCATGATCTTGCACATACCCATGAATGGAGGGTTATGCCATTTGGGATTACAAATACCCCTAGCACATTCATGAGGCTAATTAATGAAGTTCTTAAGGATTACATTGGGATATTTGTGGTAGTGTATCTAGATAATATACTCATTTTCAAAAAAAAAAGAGGACCATCTCCAACACTTAAAAATTGTACTCAAAAGGTTACAAGAGGAGAAGTTAATTACAAATCTAGAAAAGTGTGAATTCCTCAAGAAAGAACTTGTGTATTTGGGGTTTTTAGTATCAAAAGGTTCTTTTAAAAGATGGATCCAAGTAAGGTGGAGGTTATCTTGAATTGGTCAACACCAACAACAACAACCGAGGTAAGGAGATTTCATGAGTTAGCTCAATTCTATAGGGAGTTTATAAGGAGGCTCAGTGGTATTTGTGCACCAGTGTTAGATACCATTAAAGGAGGGATAAAGACCAAGTTAAAATGGACTCATGAAGTAGGGAATAATTTTGAAAAGCTCAAGCAACAAGTGGCTACCCAACCTATCCTTATGTTACCTAGTTTTGACAATCTATTTACATTGGAGTGTGACGCAAGAGGAGTGGAAGTAGTGTTAGGAATGAATGTTGAACATATCCTATGGGGGAGTATTCATAACCATTCTATAGCAGTTTTTGTTGCATTCATGACTGTGATTGTCATTGATGTCAAGATAGTGATCTACTGGAGATTAGCAAAGTAGCAAACAGTATTTGTATTAGTGCACATGAGACATTTAAGATCAAGCCGTGAGAAGTTGAGGATTTAATCTATGATTTTTTATAAGATTGTGGTTAAGAGCACATATGTAAATTCATCTATTCATGATAGTTATGTGTAATTCAGTTGAAGCAGTGTTCAAGCAGTGTTCCTGAAAGCGGTTTGTGGAAATCAAATGATATCTCCTAATCGGGATAGAATATGAGCATGCGGAGTCATAAAAATGATGAATACATGATTATTGTTATGTGGATGTGACAAAAAGGTCAAAGGTCACATGAGTGAAGAGTTATCTTAATTGGAAGCTGACAATTTTATGTAATTATGGAATTTTGTGTAACATGTGGAAGATTTTATTTTGTAATTGTTATACCGACTCATTTGTAATTATTTGAGTGTCGTATAAAGGAAGGATTAATTTCCTTGTTGTAATGTAAGAAACATGGAATTATAATGTGATATTTTTTGAAAGAGAATTGTGTATTTATGTAATACTTGTTGTAAGAGGATATGCAAAGTACAAAGATCTTGTACTAAGATCTGATGAAGCACTTGGTGTGGTTTGGCACAGTCAGAGGAGAAGCTATAAGTTTTTGAGTTCATTAATATTTTGGTATTATTCTATTGAGTAATACAGAGATCAGTTGGATAGTGTGTTCATTGATCTTGCCCTTGAAGCTATTTGGATAGTGGGTCCTTCTACCTTCCATAAATCCTAACAGGGATTCAAAGTATCCTAACAGAGATTCATATGTACTAAATGTATTTCATAAAAATCCTAATAGATTCCATCCTCTCACAAGGAAATTTCATATTAGTGCATCTTTTGTGGGCATCATTCTCACCAGGGTTTACTCTTTGATCAAGAGGTTCCCTAGTCAACATATCTTGTATTATTGTGTTGTTGTGTATGTATATCATTCTATGGTTGTTGATTACATTACTTACATTGTTGAAATATATTAAGGATGATAACATTTGTATTTATTTGATGACTGATTCACCCCCCCTCTCATTTGTCTTGGCAGACTTTACTTTCTAACAATTGGTATTAGAGTGGCAGGTCCTTAAAGAAAAAGTTTAACAAGTTAAGGAGATCCATGGCAAATAATTTCAGGAAAGAAAGCCCTAAGTTTGATGGAGTTAACTTTGATAGCTGGAAATAAAAGATGAAGACACATTTTCTTTATTTAGGACCAGGATATTGGTTGATCATAAAGAACAAGAAGACTCTCATTGAGGAAGACAAAATTAAAGAATGTACTAATGAGGAGAGAGATCTATTCATGTGTAACATACTTTCTAGGGAAGCACTCTTGTCAGCCCTTCTGGAAAATGAGTACAGTCAGGTAAAATATCTAAAGACATCTTATGAAATCAAGTTAGCCTTACAATCTAATTTTGAAGGTGATGTACATGCAAAGAGAGTTAAATTACATAATTGGATATGTGAATTTGAAGACATAAGAATGATGGAAGATGAATCTCTTAGAAGCTATATTGGTAGAATATCAAAAATTGTTGTAGGTATAAAATCATGTGAAGGAATCAAGACAAAGAATTAAGTGATATGGAAAATTTTGAGCACATTGAGTCTCACATTCAAGAAGACATCGTAGATGATTGAGAAAGTTATACCTTGTATTGATAACTTCACTAGAGAAACTCTTCTTGGAAGACTAGAAGCAATAGAGATGAACTTAAGACAATCAAGAGATCTACCTAAAATAGAGACAATCAAGAGATCTACCCTAATTTTTCAAGAAGTACTAGTGTGAGAAGAGATTATACTAGCAACAAAAAATATAGAAATGAAGAAGATAGAAAGATTTATGAAAGAATTACCTTGCTTGTGAAAAGAGAAGCAAATATTAAGAAAATTTTTAAATGTTGGACTTGTCAAGAATATGGTCATTTCACATCTAAATGTCCTAAGAGAGTAAAGAAGTATATAAATAACTTTAAACCTAGAAGATCTAAAGAATGTTAATATGGTAATGATGAAGAATTTGCAGCTAGTATGGAGAAATCTCTAAGTGAAAGTGATAATGAGAATGATGATATAGGATTTGTTGCAATAAAAGAAGAAAATCCTGAAATAGAAGTCAAGGAAGAAAAAACTTTAGTTTCTCAAGTAGAAAAGAAATTTGATTGTATTATAGAGAGTGGTTGTTCACATCATATGATTGGAAACATGAAGAAATTCATAAAGTTTAACAATTATGATGGAAGAATTGTTAGAATTGGAAATAATGTACCTTGTTTGATCAAAGGGATATGATCTATTCCTCTTGATGGAAAGACTAACAATGATGATGTTTACTTTTTGGATGGATTGAAACATAACCTTTTGAGTGTTGGACAACTAATTGATAAGGGATATCAAGTTTGGTTTACTGAGAAAACTTGTGTAATCAAAGACAAGGATGGCAATTTGATTGGTACTAGATCAAGAACCAGAGGTGATGTATTTTAGTTGAATCCTACTGGTGACATGATTGATTACTAAAATTGATGACAGTTGGTTACGGAACAAAATATTTTGTCATATAAACTTTGATAACATTGTGAAAGTGAGTTCTACACTTGCAGTAAGAGATTTGCCTAAGATTATGAAACCTACTAACATGATTTGCAAGGAATGTGTGATGGCTAAATAGAAGAGAAGCTCATTTCATAGAAATAAGTTCACAATAGTAGAGAAGATGGAAATTGTTCATACAGACTTGAGTGGTCCCACAAGGACTAGAGGATTCTATGGTGAAAGGTATTTTATGATTCTTGTTGATGATTTTACAAGAATGGTGTGGATTGAATTTCTTAAAGAAAAGTTTGAGGCATTTGATAAGTTTAAAGTGATTAAGAATAAAGTTGAGAATGAATCTGGAATGAAGATTAAATGTTTGAGATCAGATAGAGGAGGAGAATTTACTTCAAAAGAATTTAACACCTTTTGCGAAGTGAATGGCATTAAGAGATAGTTTTCAGCCCCTAGAACACCTGAAAAAAATGGGATTGTAGAAAGAAGAAACAAGTCAGTAACTGAGGCAGCAAGAGCCATGCTATTTGAAAATGAATTAGTGAAGGTATTATGGAGAGAAGCAGTGAATACAATAGTATATAAAATGAACATAGTTAAGATCAGAGCAGACATAGACAAGACACCTTATGAACTATGGTTTGGATATGCACCATGAGTTAAGTATTTTAGAATTTTTGGAAGTAAATGTTATATTAAGAGAGATGATGACATTGGAAAGTTTGACCCTAGAAGTGATGAAGGTATATTTCTTGGTTATTCATTGAAAATAAAATGTTACAAATGTTTCAATAAAAGAACTAAAACTATTGTTGAGAGCGCAAATGTTAAAGTTGATGAAAAGTTCAAAATTCAAGAAAAAATGTTTGATTATAAATCAGATGAAGAAGCTCATCCTAAAGTTGATCAAACAAATAGTGAATTATTCTATATAATTGACAATGATTTGCAGACTAAAAGCTACATTTTGGAAGAACCTACACTTGAAGCAAGATTAGAAATAGTGACACCTAACAGGAATCTATCAAGAAATCATCTTGTTGATCAGATTATTGGAAGCATTGATAGAGGAGTTCTGACATAGAATAAGATACAACAATAGTTGTGTTTAATTTCTCAAATTGAACCTAAATCTACTAGTGAAGCATGCGAAGATGAAAATTGGATTAAAGCTATGAAGAAAGAATTGGTTCAAATTGAAAAGAACAAGACTTGGGAATTGGTCCCTAGACCTAAAGATAAGAATGTCATAGGAACTAAATGGGTATTTAGGAACAAGATGAATGAACAAGGAGAAGTAGTAAGAAATAAAGCAAGATTGGCATGTATAGGATACTCATAGCAAGAAGGAATTGACTATGGAGAAACTTTTGCACTTGTAGCAAGAAGGTTTTAATTTAAATCATGAAGGATATATGGTATGTAAACTAAAGAAATATTTATATGGACTTAAAAAAGAACCTAAAACTTGGTATGCAAGACTAGATAAGTATTTGATAAAATTGGGATTTACTAAAGGCATAATAGAGAGTAACTTGTATATAAAAGAAATTGAAAATGGTTTGTTGGTTGTAGTTATTTTTGTTGATGATATTATCTTTGGAGGAGAAGATGAGGCCAATGATAAATTTGCAGATTAAATGAAGACTGAATTTGAAATGAGTATGATTGGTGAGATGAAATAATTTTTAGGACTGCAAATAACATAGAATAGTGATTGTATATTTTTATGTCAAACAAAGTACCTAAATGACTTATTGAAGAGATTTGGGATGGAGAATTATAAGCTAGTTGGCACACCTATGGTAACTGGACACAAGTTATCTATCATAGATAAGACTCCTGTAGTTGAACAAAAGAATTACAAATCTATGATTGGAGGATTATAGTATTTTGTCGAACTACAACTGATTTGGAATTTGATTGAAGAATTCATGATTAAAGATCACTAAGGAGTTGCTGATTATATATGTAATATGATTAAATCAATATTATGTTGTCATTGATGTCAGCTAGCTTGACAACACTTATCTTGTAAGTTACTATACCGAGACATCTGAAGAAAGGTGAAAGAGATGAAGAACAGAGAAATCTACATGGGGAAAGATGTACATGACAGATGAGGATAAGAAACGCATTGAGTAACTTGTTGATGAGTCTATGACTTGATGATATTGACTTTATTATCTTGCATTCATCTATGATGAACTATAGAGCTGAAAGACACAAAGCAGTGTTGTCCGTAAATGAAGCAATTCTAGTATACACCGACGGAGTGTAGTGTATACTAATCATAGTATTAACCGAGCAGTGTTCACCGACACATTTCTTTGTTAACCAAGCGGAACAAAATGAATTAAATGATTATTTTTTCTGATAAGATTGATGAGTTGTAATGTACCTATATTTCAATGATAACAGATAATGTTTGTTATGAAGATCGACGACTAACAAAATTAAAGGAAGATTCAATGGAGTAGATTGAAACGTGTTATTGAGACATCAGCCGAGAAAGTTTGAGGTGACAAAATCTATGAATGTGGTTAAGTGGCAAAATCTGATGGAGGAGAAGAAAATGATTTACTTGTCTATATAAGAGATTTGTATTTCATTATGGAATAATACCAAAAGAAGTAGAAACTACAGGAATATCACATGAACAAGTTTTTCATGCATTCTGATCATACTAGTTAAGTAATAACTGACCTGTAGAATATTTACCGAGCTACAAAGAGGAATTACCGATGAATAGTAAGTTGATACAGTATTGAATCTGAAGTGAAATATTGGTCAGAAGGATTTGTATGGATTGAATATTGATCTGTAATCTGCAATTGAAGTTGTATTAAGGCAGGTCATTTACTGTTACATATTTAACCATTGTATACAATCAAAATCTCTTTACCGAGTGGACTCTGAAAGTCTTATGATGTATCATTCATAGAATGAACATTGTTATCCTGTCAACCCCATAGTGAATGCTGGTTGGATGATAACTTCTAGTCTAAAATCCTGTAACAAGGTCACACCTGACAGTGTGTTTGTAAACCTTTAACAAGGTTGGGTCTTAATTGACCTCACTTCAGAAGAGTGAACAATTTTGGGTTGCCGGTCACAGGTGGTTTTTCCATTTACAGGGTTTCCACGTTAAATCTCTTATTCTATGTGTTGATTGTGATATTTTTTTGCTATCATAGCTTGCATGTTACATGTTAGATTTGATGGGTAACTATTATAGTATTAGACTGGTAATCGGTAAAAGCATAGATAGTGAAAGTAATTATTGTTTACCGATGAGCAGAAATTGAAGAAGTTGTTTTGAATTATACATTTTGTTTTGGGACACTGGATAAATGATTCACCCCCCTCTCAATTATTCTAACAATTGGTATCAGAGCGGAGGTTGCTTAGAATAGAGTTTTAAGGACTTAAGCACAAAGGTCTCAAGATGTATAAGAGGGAAGTACTGAAGCTAAATAAAGAGAACTTCGTAGTATGGCAAAGCCAGATGAATCTACACATATCTAGAATTGGGAATTTTGCATTAGATCTGATGGAGAATGGCTACATAGAACTACCCACTAGTCCCTTAACTCTTGATCAACTAAAGGATATGCATGAACACAATATTACTATGATGGAACTTGCTGCTGCCTGTACCGATGCTGAATTTGAAGACATCAAGGGTTGTGATACTGCTAAGAAGATGTGGGACAAGTTAAATTTGATATATAGTGGAGATCTAAATGTCAAAAGAGCCCGAGCTAAAAGCCTAAGAGGTAGATTTTATGATATGAGAATTAAAGAAGGTGAGAACATTGTACAATACTCAAATAGACTAAAAGAGGTGGTACATGCTATTAGAGCATCTGATGGAGTGATTGATGATGAAACAGTGATAAGCAAGATCCTCAGAGATTTGCTGCTAGTTTATGCAATCAGGATCTCTGCAATTCATGAAACAAGAGCTACATCCAACCTTACTCTTGACACTCTGATTGGTAAACTTACAACCTTTGAATTAAACAATTTTGATAATAGTGTTGTTCCTTCTATTGAATCTGCTTTCATGTCTTCTTTGAAGATTGGAAAGTCTAGCAGGAATAGTAAGAATTATGATAGTGATGATAATATCGATGATGAACTTGATGAGCTTGAAGCTCTTATGGCCAGAAGATTGCCCAAAGGAAAAGGAAGGTATAGAGGTAAGATACCTTTGGCATGTTTTTACTATAAAGAAGTCAGTCACATCACTGCTAGATGTCCTTAAAAGAAAGATGATGATAGATCCAAAGACCGATCTGAAGGAAGCTACGGGAGAAGAGTCAACAAAGGCTATCGACACAACAATAGAGACAACCAAGATGAAAAAGGCAAAAAGGTATGTTACATAGCCAAAGATATTGAAACCAAATCTGATTCTGATGATGATATAGAAGTTGTATTTATTGCTATGAAAGATGACTCAGAGGAAGAAGAGAAACATGAAGAGACAAAACTAATCTCTAAAGTAAGCATAAATGATACATGGATCATAGATAGTGGTTGTACACATCATTTGACCAGTGATGTAGAGAAGTTTGATCATCTTGTTGAATATAATGGAGGATCTGTGAGAATGGGAAATGATGCACCTTGTATGGTAAGAGGTAAAGGTTCACTGATGATCAATGACATAATACAATGTGAAAATTCATATTGGGTAGATGGATTAAATTATAATTTGTTAATTGTGGCTCAACTGAACAATTCAGGCCACTGACTGGCTTTTGAGAGCAAAAAGGTGAAGATCTATGATGATGAAGGAAGACTTGTCAGAACTGGTACACAATCCAAAGGTAATCTATTCTATCTTGATATGGATCAATCTTTTTGTTTGTTAATAAATGATGAAGATGCTTGGTTGTGGCACAAAAGGTTATGCCATGTGAACTTTGACAACATGATCAAGATTAGCAAAAAGAAAAGAGTTAGAGGATTGCCTAACTTGACAAAACCTAATCATGCCATGTGCCATGAATGTCAGAAAGGTAAGATGACTAAGTCTAGTTTTAAAAGTAAAGACTACTCAGCAAAGAAGATACTTGAGTTGGTTCATACCGACCTATGTGGTCCTATGAGAACTTAGAGTTGTTTTGGTGATATATATTTTATTCTTTTTGTTGATGACTATACTAGACCGATGACTGTTATGTTCCTAAAAGAGAAATCTAAAGCCTTTAAAATGTTTAAGTGGTATAAAGCTAAGGTAGAGAAAGAGATTGGAAAAGAAATGAAATGCTTAAGATCTGATAGAGGAGGTGAATTTATCTCTGATGAATTTACTAATTTCTGTAATGAGCATGGAATTAAAAGACAGGTCTCTGCACCCAGGACACTTCAGCAAAATGGCATTGCTGAAAGGGGGAACAGGTCTATAATTGACTATGCAAGAACAATGATAATACAAAAGAATTTTTCTTAGAAATATTGGAGGGAAGCTGTCAGTACAGCTATGTATGTTCTTAACCAAGTACAAATGAAGGACACGAATCAAACACCTTATGAGCTATGGTTTGGACACAAACCTTCTGTAAGTTATTTCAAGATTTTTGGAAGTAAATGCTTTATTTTGAAAGATGAAAGAAATGGAAAATTTGATTCTAAAGGAGATGAAGGGATATTTCTGGGATATTCCACTACAAGTAAAGCATATAAATGTTTGAATAAGGTTACAAATAAGATGATTGAAAGTACTAATGTTCATGTTGATGATTTTAATGACAAGTACATAGAAGAGAGAAAGGAACTGGAAGACTATGGTAGATTCACTTATATTGAACTTCCTGACTATCTACCGAAGTTGCAACCTATGATAACCGGTCAGCAGGAAAATAACCCCAAGGAACAAGAAAGGGAAACCAACAAACAAGATGATGCTACTGAGCAAGCAAATGAACATGAATAGGATGAACAAGAAAGAAGAAACTAAGTACTGGCTAGTTTTTTCAGAAGGCATCATCTTGAGACACAAATTATTGGAAACAGACAAGCTAGAATGCAGACTAGAAGCAAAACAAGACAAGGTACATGCTTAGTTTGTGAATTTGAACCTAAAAATGTAAAAGTTGCATTAGAGAATGAAGAATGGATTAATGCAATGAAGGAGGAAATAGAGAAAATAGAGAAGAACAAAACCTGGTCCTTAGTACCTTGACCTAAAGATAAGAATGTTATTGGTACTAAGTGGATATTCAGGAATAAACTGAATGAAAATGAAGTCACAAGAAATAAAGCTAGATTGGTATGCAAGGGATATGTACAGGAAGAAGGCATTGAATATGGTGAAATATTTGCACCTATTTCTATATTGGAAGGAGTTAGAATGCTACTTGCATATGTTGCACATAAGAAATTTAAGATTTATCAAATGGATGTGAAGTCAGCATTTTTGAATGGTATACTTGAAGAAGAGGTCTACATAGAACAACCTAAAGGATTTGTTGATCCTGACAATAAAGACATGGTATGTAGATTACATAAAGCTTTATATGGTTTGGAACAAGCACTTAGAGCATGGTATGAAAGACTGCATACTTGTTAAGTATTGGATTTGTTAGAACAAGTGAAAACAACAATCTGTATATGAAAGGTGATACTGATGATATTATTATCATTGCTAAAATATTTGTTGATGATATTATTTTTGGAGGTCAAGATCTTGTATGCAAGACATTTGCTGATGAAATGAAAAAGGAATTTGAAATGTCTATGTTTAGAGAGATTAAGTTCTTTCTTGGACTACAAGTGATTCAACAGAGTAATGGAATATTCATCACACAATCTAAATACATAAAGGAAGTACTAAAGACATTTGACATGGAAGATGCTAAACCCATGGGAAAGATGATGGCTACTAGATGAAAATTGACAAAGGAGGATGAAACTACAGAGGTAAATTAGACACTTTACCAATCCATGATTGGTAAGTTAAAGTACGTAGTTCACAGTAGACCAGATATAGCACATGTTGTGGGTATTGTTGCTAGATATTCTGCTAATCCTAGAGAATCACGCATGATAGCTACAAAAAGGATCTTAAGATACCTAAAGAAAATAGAGAATTATGGATTATGGTATCCTAAGGAAGGGAAGTTTGAACTGAAAGTTTACATCGATGCTGATTGGGCTGGAAATGTGGATGATAGAAAAAGCACCATCGGAGGAGCATTTTTCTTTGGTGAAAGACTTGTAACCTGGACAAGTAAAAAGAAGGATTTTATTTCTTAGTCTATAGCTAAAGCAGAGTATGTTGCTACTGCTACTAACTATTCAAACATTGCATATATCAAGCAAGTGTTGGAAGGGATGAATGAGGTAATCATTGACTCGGCGATTATATATTGTGACAACACTAGTGCTATTAATATTTCAAAGAATCATGTGATGCACTCTAAGACAAAGCATATATCTATTAAGTATCATTACTTAAGAGAACAAGTGCAAGAGAAGCAAGTGAAGTTAGAATTTTTCACATCTAAAGAACAACTTGTAGATATTTTTACAAAGCCTCTACCGAAGGACACATTTGAATACTTGAGGACTAGACTTGGGGTTCATCCCTTGTCTATTGGTCACTAAGGTGATCTGATTTTTGCATCAACCTACTTTTATCAGAAGATCATTAATGTTGATGCAACATATTTCACACTTTGAATTTTGTTCAAGGTTGTGATTAAGTTTGAAGAACTGAAACATATTGGGATATCAATATACTCAGATACAAAGGAAGTAATGAACAATAAAGAGTTACTTAGCTACTACAAGAGTTGATTGTTTATTTGTTTCTTTGGTATTTCTATCAAAGGGAGAGATAAATAATATGAAAATAGACAAGCATCGATGAGAATTATCCAAGGGAGAGACAATTTGAATGAGACAGACATGATATTGAAGATCAGTTATAGAGAACAGAAGTAGGAACAAGAGAATTGAAAAGATCACAACTACAAAATGGTAAAGCTATATTATCTAATGTTGTTCAGTAATGTAGTGATTAAACATATTAATTTTATTTGACTTACAACATTTTATTCACATAGTTGTAGAATATATGTTTGGTATGTGTATGGTACATTTCATATTACTTGAGTTGCCATCAATGCCAAAGGGAGAGATTGTTGAACTACAACTGATTTGGAATCTGATTGAAGAATCCATGATTAAAGATCACTGAGGAGTTTCTGATTAGATATGTAATATGATTAAATTAGTATTATGTTGTCATTGATGTCAACTAGCTTGACAACTCTTATCTTGTAAGTTACTATACCGAGACATCTAAAGAAAGGTGAAAGAGATGAAGAATAGAGAAATCTACATGGGGAAAGATGTACATGATAGATGAGGATAAGGAACACATTGAGTAACTTTTTGATGAGTCTATGACTTGATGATATTGACTTTATTATGTTGCATTCATCTATGATGAACTATAGAGCTAAAAGACACAAAGCAGTGTTGTCAGTAAATGAAGCAATTCTAGTATACACTGACGAAGTGTAGTGTATACCAATCACAGTATTAACTAAGCAGTGTTTACTGATGCATTTCTTTGTTAACCGAGCAAAAAAGAATGAATTAAATGATTAGTTTAGCTGATAAGATTGATGTGTTGTAAAGTACCTAGATTTTAGTGATAACAGATAATGTTTGTTATGAAGATTGATGGCTAAAAAAATTAAAGGAAGATCCAATGGAGTAGATTGAAATGTGTTATTGACACATCAGCTGAGAAAGTTTGAAATGGAAAAATCTATGAATGTGGTTAAGTGGCAAAATATGATGGAGGAGAAGAAAATGATTTACTCATCTATATAAGAGATTTGAATTTCATTATGGAATGATGCTAAAAGAAGTAGAAACTATAGGAATATTGCGTGAACAAGGTTTTCATGCATTCTGATCATACTGGTTAAGTAAGAACTGAGCTGCAGAATATTTACCTAGCTACAAAGAGAAATTATCGACAGACAATAAGTTGATACAATATTGAATATGAAGTGAAATATTGGTCAAAAGGATCTGTATGGACTGAATATTAATCTATAATCTACAATTGAAGTTGTATTAAGGTAGATCATTTACTATTACATATTTAACCATTGTATACAGTCAAAATCTCTTTACCGAGTGGACTCTAAAAGTCTTATGATGTATCATTCATAGAATGAACATTGTTATCCTATCAACCCCATAGTGAATGCTAGTTGGATGATAACTTCTAGTCTAAAATCCTCTAACAAGGTCACACCTGACAGTGTGTTTGTAAACCTTTAACAAGGTTGGGTCTTAACCGACCTCACTTCATAAGAGTGAACAATTTTGGGTTGCCGGTCTCAGGTGGTTTTTCCCTTTACAGGGTTTCCATGTTAAATCTCTTGTGTTATGTATTGATTATAATATTTGTTTGGTATCATACTTTGCATGTTACATGTTAGATTTGATGGGTAACTATTATAGTATTAGACTGGTAATCGGTAAAAGCACAAACATTGAAAGTAATTATTGTTTACCGACAAGCATACATTGAAGAAGTTGTTTTGAATTATACATTTTGTTTTGGGACACTGGATAACTGATTCACCCCCCTCTTAGTTATTCTAACATATTTGACTCATACAAGACCAGATATAGCACATGCAGTTTGAATCATTGTAAGATTTTAAGATGATCCTAAAGAATCACATTATGCAGCAACAAAAAGGATACCAAGGTAATTGAAAGGTACAATTGAACATGGATTGTGGTATGAAAAATCTGATGACTTTACCCTATGTGCATATATAGATGTAGATTGGGGAGGTAGTGTTGATGACAAAAAGAGCACTAGTAGTGGATCATTTTTCCTTGGAGGAAGACTGGTTTCTTGGCTAAGAAAGAAACAAAATTTGATGAGCCTGTTGTTATACATTGTGATAACACTAGTACAGTTAGTATGTCTAAGAATCCTGAACTACATTCTAAGACAAAGCATATAGAAGTAAAGTATCATGTAGTAAGAGAGAAAGTTGCAGAGAAAGAAGACAGACTTGAGTACATAAGTACAAAAGAATAGATTGTATATATATTTACAAAGCCTTTTCCTAAGGATACATTTGAGTATCTGAGAGGTATGCTTGGGGTTATGCCCCTGCCTACTTTTGAGAAGTCATGCAGATTGTTGCATCAGTCCAATGGTATATGAGCCTTATCTTTCTTTTGGATTGGATGCTGGTACTTCCTCTATGGGGGAGTATGTGTTTTTGAGCTAATTCTTAAGGACTCTAGTGAATGTATTTTTTTGAAAAAGTGTCTTTTGACATTGAAGTTGTTGTTGACATAGTGATGCAACATTTTTCATTGATGTTAATGGGGGAGAAGGATACATGAAAAAACCATATATTGAAGAGAACTTGAGGGAGAAGTATACAAGCAATATAAAATGGAAAAACTAAAAAGAGTTGATCATTGAATAGGAAAATGAAGAAAGATTTAAGTGATGAAGAGGATTTGAAAATCATTTCAGAGCAACAGTGTTGTAGTGTTGGTATTCATGGAACTTGGATGTTTTTTTCATCTATGTTGCCATAAATGCCAATCAGGGAGCTTGATATGAATGAATGTTGAATATATCCTATGGGGGAGTATTCAAATCCATTCTGTAGAAGTTTTTGTTTCATTCATGACTATGATTGTCATTGATGTCAACATAGTGATCTACTGGATATTAGCAGAGAAATAGATAGTGTTTGTATTAGCACATGTGGGATATTGATGATCAAGCTATGTGGAGTTGAGAATTTAATCTATGATGTTTTATAAGATCATGGTTAAGAGTGCATACAAAAATTCATCTATTCATGATATTTATGTGTAATTCAGTTGAAGCAGTGTTTAGGCAGTATTCTTGAGAAGCATTTTGTGGAAATTAGATGATATATCCTAATCAGGATAGAATCTGAGCATGCAGAGTTGTAAAAATGATGAAGACATAATGATTGTGATGTGGATGTGACAATAAGGTAAGAGGTCATACGAGTGAAGAGTTATCTTAATTGGAAGCTAATAGTTTTATGTAATTATGGAATTTTGTGTAATGCGTGGAAGATTTTATTTTGTAATTGTTATTCTAACTCATTTGTAATTATTTGAGTGTGGTATAAAGGAAGGATTAATTTCCTTTTTGTAATGTAAGAAACATGGAATTTTAATGTGAGATTTTGTGAAAGAGAATTATGGATTTATGTAATACTTGTTGTAATAGGATATGTGAAGTACAAAGATCTGGTACTGAGATCTGATTAAGCAATTGGTGTAGTTTGGCATAGTAAGAGGAGAAGCTATAAGTTGTTGATATTAGAAATAGGGAATACTGAGACGAGGGGTTGAATCAGTATTCTACAAACTTTTACTTTTGCCCAATTATGGATATAAAAGATTATCTTAACACATGCATAACATAAAAGCTAAACAACATGCATATAAATAAAACTAAAGAAATCATAACACATTATTTATTCTCGAGGAAACCCTGGCCAAGGGAAAACCCTAGTGGGAATAGTACCCATAAAGATCCACTAATCAAAAATTATCCTGTTAAGGATGTTGACCCTATTAGGAGTCTATTACATGCATATAGTGTCTTAGTCCTGATTAAGGGACTATAGGCCTTGTTAGAAGCCTCAACCCTGTTAGGAGTTGGTAGTACAAAATGTGATTACTAGATGAGCCCACTGCCCAAACAAGTAATGAACAATATACACTGATTACAAAAGTAGGTTAAGGTACATAACCTTATACTACTTGCATCAATATCTCTTCACTGCTCTTTCACTATTGCTATTACATATGCATCATTTATCTTGCATCATATCACTTCTTGATTATCTTTCCTTCTTACAATTTACAATTACATTTATAAAAGTTATTAAGATTAATAACCTTCTAGTCAGCTATCATATTACAAATAATTTTATCCAAGGTTTAACATCTAGGATGTTGTCCCTTTATATTGTTAAGTCATTATTTTGATAAACAAAATAATCCCTTAACTCTTTATCAATTCTGTCCTGTTGGCTTGACACTGTCTTTAGTAAAACTGTCATAAATTATTCCATACATGCCATACTGACTTGCACTCTGAGATGAGTCTTCAATAGTCATCATAGAGTCTATTTTCAAGTGCACAAGCACTGAACTTACTCCAATCAACATCACAAACAAAAACTATCTCTAGGTTCACTGGTAAAAACACTATCTCATACTTAGACAATTTTGCATTGCGCTTTGACATACTAGCTCTATGACCTGTGCGATATTCATGTAGATCATATGTTTCCATAATGACAACATCTATGTAACTAGCTCAGCCAAATTTTTAACAATCTCCCCCTTTGTCATTGGTGGCAACATATGAGAAAATTGGCTAAGTCTACAACTTTAAAATCTCAAAATTGTGGCCATAGTATAAAATATATACTATCCTTATAACTCCAAAAAAAAAAACTTATCTGTAATATAGTACTCCCCCTAAGAGTATCGATCCTTATCATTTTCTGATCAATTTTCTGCTATATATCTCTCCCCCTTTGACAACAATGACAAAATAAAGGTAAGGAGGGTTACAAAACTGTATTCATAAAAAGATTATACCTTAATTCAATATTTTAAAGCCAGTAGGCTTACAACACAATCTACAAAATCAATCTTTATAGCCTCTAACTCCTTCTCCCATGATTTCTTAATAGACTCTACCACACTGAGTAGTGCACACAATCCATAAGATGCTATCTCACATGCTTGGAGATTCTCAAAGTTAACTTTTGAAAAGATGTCTTAGCTGAAAGACATTCTTCCAATTGCCCTTCAATAATACTTAACTTCATAGAAGTGTGCTCTCTTAAAAGAGTGAATCTTTTCATTTTCCTACCTTTTTCATCTTGCAAAATTCTGATTTCATCATATATCTTACAAATTTTCTTCTCAACATCAAATACCTTCACATTGGGGCTTGAAAGAAAGTTAGTTTCATTCTTAATTTCTACTTCATCTTCATCTTCTGATCTTCTTCTACTGTCAAGATCTCTGATTTTGTACACTGGATTTACATAGATTTTCCTCTTTCCAAATTCTTCCTCAAGTCCTTTATACAGATATCAAGATTGTTGATATCATTCCTAATATTCTGGCTAATGTTCAAAAGTATTTTGGCCTCATCGGCTGCTTGAGCTTTCACTTTTGCTATATTAGTTAAATTTGTGAATTCACTATCAAAAATGTTCATCACTTTCTTTGCTTTCTCCAAAGGGTCAGCTTCTGCAATTTGTGTAGTTAAAACACCTTGTAACTTCTCAACAAGCTCCTTCAGGCATCCTTCAAGACTTTTTACTTTCTTATTCTTTCCAATGATCTTGTTTAAGGATGTGATCAATTCCATCTAATCATCATCATCTATTTCCTTTCCCAAATGCTCAATCATAGATCCAATATGATTCTTCTTTACAGTCTCAGGAGTAAGACTGATATCTTCTTTAGTGGGAATAGGTACTTGTTTTCTGTCACTGACGATTCTATGACTGTGGTCTCTGTTTTCTCTTCTCCTTTGGTAGTCTCCTGCTCTTCAAAAGCCAAATTGTCAACAATGTTTTCTAGATTCTTGAATACATTATCATCAGTATTCAAGGTGATCTTCATTCCTTCTACATTCATGAATTCATCTTCAATGTTTATGGCTGGTGGAGAGGGAATGTCCTCTTGTTCTATTTCACCTGCTTGTGCTGCTACAACTGATGGTTCTCCAACATTTTCTGACATAACCTTGATGATTGCTTGCTCTGTTTCTATATTAACTTCTTCATATCTGCCTCCCATAATCTGAATGGTTCTCTTCTTAGTTCTCAAATGGGTGCTTAAAGCTTTCATAATCTGACTAAAGTGTGCTTCATCTTTTACAACACAAAGCTTTCTTACAATCTTTTCTCTAATAGATGTGTCTTTCTTTGATGCTCTCTTCTTCCTATTCACAAGTTTATTGTACAAATCATTAGGTATCTTACCCTAAATTGTATCAAACTTCTTATTAGAAAAAATCATAAACTTTACCACTGCATTTTCCAGATTTAATCTCTCTACATAATCATAGAGTTCATAATACTTATTCATTCTTGTAAAGTCTCCATCCTGGATGATCTTCTCATTAAGCTTCTCAACTCTAGGTTTCCAAGTTTTCTTCTTAATAGAAGTGCCATCATCTTTGATTTCTACAATTTTCCTTGGAACTGGTTGCCCTAATGTTTTCTGTCTCTTACCCGATCCAGTAGCACTCTCTTTAACTATTTTTCTAGGTGTGGAGGAAGTGGATCTAGTGGGTATCCTTGCTTCTTGATCCTTCTCAATTTCTTCCACTTTCACCTTAACTTGTGTTTCTTCTTGTTGTGCTACAATTGATGATAAAGGTGGAACAAAAAAAACTTCTTTTTGTCCAATATCTCTGATTGCTGTTGATGCTTGCTTTGCTACCAAGAATTCATACTCAGTCATCCCTGTATCTTTTAGAATTTTCTTGATAGTACTCTCAACTCTTTTCTTTGACTGCTTCTCTTCATGTGAGGTCTTTGTGGAGTTGAAGTTCTCCTCAAAGGTTCCAAACCTATTATAGTGAGTCTCCAACTTGCAATTAAGTAACCTGCTCACATATCCTTATGTCTCTACCTCATATATCTCATAGCCAAGAGGGTCTATGAACTCTGTTCTAGGTTCTACTACTTCAATATAGGTAAAGTTAGTATCAACCATGAAACATATCTCATTTTTATACTTCTCCACAAGAGACTGGTGGATCCTTGATCTGCTAGACACTATATCCTAAAATGTCTTGATTATCAATACTGCACTCTCATTCAGTTTATCAATAACATGCCTCATGTACACTAGGTTAATCCTTTCCATTGTAGTTTGGCCATCATTCTAGACATTTCCAATGGTGTAAGGAAATCTTCTCAATAGATGAAAAAACATATAGGTGATTAAGGATGAGAATCTAAACTATGTATACTTAGTTCTCTTAATCTTTTCCAAATTTTCAAACAGTTCAATTCTCAGAATCTCACACATATCAACTTGTACTTTGTCAACACACATCAGATAAGCTACATGTATCATTCCAGCTGCCATGTCATCCTCTCTTGAATTTGCACAAAACTTAGTGGTTAGGATCTTGCATAAGTATCTGACATCATCTTGTTGAATCTTACTAATCACAATTCCTCTACCATTATAGGATGAATTTGTGTTGTCTATGACTATTTTCCTCATGTTCTTCTCATTTAAAGGAATGGCTTGAGTTTTAGATAGTCTAGTAACTTCATGAATCAAATCAGATGTGATATCTATCACTCTATCTTCTAACCAAAACTTCCCATTATGAATTCTACTTAAGATTATCTTAGTACATTCTTCATTGTCAAATTCATACTGTAATGCATACTTAATGATCTCATTATCTTTAAAATGTTCAAATCCTTCTTTCAATGTCATGTCCTGATTATAGATCTTTTGATATTCCTTGGTGAAATCACTATCACTAATGGCCTCTAGTTTGCATCCAAGATAACTTCTAACATTCTCTAGATGTAAAAATTTGTCTGGTATGGATGATAAAGCTAACCTAGGATCAGCTTCCAAGGGTTCTACTAGTTCCCTTTTCATCTTACATCTATTTTTATCTCTGACATTATGAATTAAAGAAACATCCATGATTTTCTCTAATTCCTTCACTGATTTAAAGATTTGTCAAGTAAAATACCTCGATTTCTCAATTTTAGGGCTTGCGTAGATTCGGCAAAAAATTCTTCTCCAAATCCTTGCAAAATGCTTTCAATCACTGCTCTTCGATCTTCTTAACACTTGAATTTTCTTTGATGATCAAATAATACCGATCATGACCTTTTATTAATTCAATCTTACTTAGATCTGACATCGCATTCAATTCTTTTGCTGCTTCTTTCCAAAAAGCTAATTCTGCTAACCTGCAAAACTTAAAACTTCTTGTGATCTCACAAAACATAATATTTTTCTTTGTGCTCTTAACCATAGCATTAGAACATCATATACTACCTTGCATTAACTGTGCAAGACTTAGTTCATCATATATCTACTTCTACACTAATGTAAGTTCCTATTCTACAATAATTTTCATAAATTAATTACTTTGAGATGGGTCAAGTAAAGATTCATTCTTACCTTTTAATACTTCACCTTCCTAATTATCTTCAATGTTGAATATGTCTCCTTGATCTGTGCTTTTGATAAACTTCACTTCATCTGAATTACTGTAGCATCCTTTCTGACTGTTACTTGCATCTTCATTTCTTCTTGCATGATTTTTAGGGTTAGGATTAGGATGAAAAACTCTATTGTTCATTCTACAAAACCTTGTTGTATGTCCAATCTTGTTGCATATTTGACAAACAATTCTATTGTTTCCATATCTTGGTCTAGGCTGATTTATTTGTGATCTACAGTTTCTAGCAATGTGTCCAACCTTGTTGCATCTATAACATATTACTCCATTTCTTTTGTTCATATCTTCAGTAGGTTTCTTATCTGCATTGTTAGTATTCCTAAACATTCTACTACCATTATTATTCTCAATAAATTTAGGTTTCTTGCATTTAATAGCTCTATGTCCAAAACCATGACAATTATAACAATAACCATTAAGAGGTTTGAATTGCTTACCTGTGCAATCTCTCTTCATATGACCAATAGTATTACAAGAAAAACATCTACCTTTGAATTCTCTTTGCATACCTTTGGGTGATTCCTCTTGCTTAGGTGATTCTTCTTTAGGTGTATCTTCAAATTTTTTAATCTCATCAGACTTCTTCTCATGTATGTTTTTAGATATTTTTAGATCTAGTTCCTTTATTTCTTTATTTTCTTTAAAAGTGTTTAATCCAAGACCAGTCTTATCATAGAATGGTTTTTGATAAGATATTTGTTCATCAATCTTCTCACTAGTTAAATATAGCCTTTCAAGTTGTTTTTTGGATTGAGTCAGTTCACCTTTCACAATTGTATTGTATTTCTCAAGTTTAGCATACTGCAAATTGACTTTCTCAAGTTCAGATGTTACTTTACCAAGTTTAGATTTTAGTCTTTCATTTTCAGTCTTTAGACTTTCATTCTCAAATTTTAGATTTGCTTCATTCTTACCATTTCCATCTTTTAGACTAAGCTTCAAATTTTCTATCTTTAGTTCATGCTTAAGGATCTCATTTTCTTTTCCTAAATTGTCATCACAATCTTCAATAAAAACTTTGGATTCCTTTTCAGTTCTCAGATCTTCCAACTTATTTTTCAGTTTCTCAATGAGGTTATTTGCATCATCATATTTTATTTTCAAAGTGTCTCTTTCAATAGTAAGCAAGTCAATCTTTTCAAGAGCTTCTTCAAGATTCTTCTGTAGTTGATCCATATCCATAGAGATCTTACTCAAGCTGCTAGGCTTTCCTTGAATGATTCTTTTCTGAGTAACTAAGCTTTGATACCAATTGTTAGAAATAGGGAATACTAAGAGGGGGGGGGGGGGGGGGGTGAATCAGTATTCTACAAACTTTTACTTTTCCCAATTATGGATATAATAGATTATCTTAACACATGCATAACATAAGAAGCTAAACAACATGCATAGAAATAAAACTAAAGAACTCATAACACATTATTTGTTCTCGAGGAAACACTGGCCAAGGGAAAACCCCAGTGGGGATGGTACCCACAAAGATCCACTAATAAAAAGTATCTTGTTAAGGATGTTGACCCTGTTGTGAGTCTATTACATGCATATAGTGTCTTAGTCCTGATTAAGGGACTATAGGCCTTGTTAGAAGCCTCAACCCTGTTAGGAGTTGGAAGTATAGAATGTGATTACTAGATGAGCCCACTTCCCAAACAAGTAATATACAATATACACTGATTACAAAAGTAGGTTAAGGTACATAACCTTATACTACTTGCATCAATATCTCTTTGCTACTCTTTCACTATCACTATTACATATGCATTATATATCTTACATCATATCACTTCTTGATTATCTATCCTTCTTACAATTTACAATTACATTTATTAAAGTTATTAAGATTAATAACCTTCTAGTTAGCTATCATATTACAAATACATTTATCCAAGGGTTAACATCTAGGATTTTATCCCTTTATATTGTTAAGTCATTATTTTGATAAACAAAATAATCCCTTAACTCTTTATCAATTCTGTCTTCATAATCTGTCCTGTCGGCTTGACACTGTCTTTAGTAAAATTGTCATAACTTCTTCCGTACATGCCATACTAATTTGGACTCTAAGATGAGTCTTCAATAGTCATCATAGAGTCTATGTTCAAGTGTGCAAGCACTAAACTTACTCCAATCAGTATCAGAAACAAAAACTGTCTCTAGGTTCAGTGGTAAAAACACTGTCTCATACTTAGACAGTTTTGCATTGCGCTATGACATACTAGCTCTCTGACCTATGTGATCTTAATGTAGATCATATGTTTCCATAATGACAACACCTATGTAACCAACTTAGCTAAATTGCCAATAGTTGACATCTGTAATCTTTTGGTATTATTCTATTGAGTAATACATAGATCAGTTGGATAGTGTGTTCAGTGATCTTTCCCTTGAAGCTATTTAGATAGTGGGTCCTTCTCCCTTCCATAATTCCTAATAGGGTTAGAATATTTTTACAGGGATTCAAAGTCTCCTAACAGATATTCATATGTACTAAATGTATTTCATAAGACTCCTAACAGATTCCATCCTCTCACAAGGAACTTTCATATTAGTGCATCTTTTATGGGCATCATTCCCACCGGGGTTTACTCTTTGATCAAGAGGTTCCCTAGTCAACATATCTTGTATTTTTTGTTGTTGTTGTGTATGTACATATTTCTATGGTTTTTTATTACATTAATTACATGGTTGAAATATATTAAGGATGATAAAAGTTGTATTTATCTTATAAATGACTCAACCCTCCTCTCAGTTATCTTGGTGGACTTTACTTTCTAACAAGTAGGAGGAGTCTTAAGCCAAGAAGATAGGCCTATATCTTTCTTTAGTGAAAATATCAATGAAGCCAAGAAGTAGTACTCTTATTATGATTTAGAGTTATATTCTCTAGTGCAGTCCCTTAGAAAGTGGAGACAATATCTCCTATCCAAGGAGTTTGTAGTGTTTACAAACAATCAGACACTTAGCTACATCAACACACAAGAGAAGTTAAGTAATAGGCATCTAAAGTGGATGGAATATCTAAAAGAATTTACCTTTAGCATCAAGCACAAAAAGGGACAGTTGAACAAGGTAGCAGATGCACTAAGTAGAAGGATGTTAACAGGCCAAGAAGTATAACTTCAAAGTATTGGCATAGAGATTTTCAAGGACCTCTATAGGGATGATGAAGATTTTAATGAAGCTTATAAGGTATGTGCTAACTTCCAAAACCAATTTCACAGTCATTTTTAGACTATACTTTACAAAGTGGGCTCTTGTTTAAGGGAAATCAGTTATGTCTTCCTAAGGGTTCAATGAGAGAGAATCTCATCCAAGAGACACACAATGGAAGTCTTAGTGGCCATTTTGGCATCAACAAGACTATGGATTTAGTAAAAAGGTTTTATCATTGGCCCATGTTGCCAAGAGATATCAGAAAGTATATGGAACAATGTGTAGTGTGTATAAAAGCCAAGGAGAGAGATAGAAATGCAGGTTTGTACCAGCCTTTTCTCATTCCCAATAGGCCATGGGAATGTATAAGCATGGATTTTATTGTAGGTCTTCCTAAGACCAAGACAGGGTTGGATAGTGTTTATGTGGTGGTGGATAGATTCAGTAAAATGAGTCATTTTATTCCTTGTAAGACCACCCATGATGCAAGTTACATAGATCATCTCTTCCTCAAGGATATTGTAAGGATACATGGGTTACCCCTAAGTATTTTATCTGATAGGGATGTCAAATTTATGTGTCATTTTTGGAAGACTCTATGGAAAAGACTAGGCACAAATTTTTCTTTTAGTTCATCTTACCATCCTCAAACAGATGGTCAAACTAAAGTGATAAAAAGAATATTAGGTAACCTACTTAGGTTCCTAAGCAAGGAATATGGACAAACATGGGATATGGTCCTTCCACAAGTTGAGTATGCCTATAATGATAGTGTAAATAGGACCACATGAAGAATCCCATTTGAGATAGTATATGGGAAGAATCTAAGAGGAGTGTGTGAGCTCAAGGATCTAGGAATTATGGAGAATAGGAGTGACCATGCAGAGCATTTCTCTCAGACCATGAAGGAGTTACAAGAGCAAGTGAAGAAGACTATCACAGAGGCAACTCACAAATTGAAGGCCAAACCAGATATGTCAAGGAAAGATGTACATTTTGTAGTAGAATATTATGTTATGGTGTATCTTAAAAAGTCAATATTGCACAAGGGTATGAAACCTAAGTTTGTAGATGAAAAGAGTGGGACCCTGTAAGGTGTTAGAAAAATATGGACACAATGAATATAAAGTGGAGCTACTAGAAGATTTGAGCATTTCACCAATGTTTAATGTATCGGATTTGATCAAATTTATAGGACCAAATTTAGCTATTAACCAAAAAAGTTAGGAAATATTGAATGATATCAGTACTATAGTCTTACCTCCCATAGTCAAGCCACAATATGAAAGGATCTTAAAATCTAGGGTAAAGAAGTCAAATAGACACCGGGTCTATATGGAGCATTTGGTCCAATGGAAGAATCGAAAAGAATCAGAGTCTACATGGGTAGAGGAAAGTAATTTCAAGAAGCTAGGCATAGATTTTTCTATGATTTCTCCTCATGTTCCATGACATTTGTGTAGAGGGGGAGAATCGTGCAGGAGCACCCATGGATTTCTTAGGATTATCCATTAAGTTTTTGTTTTGAGTGTCTGACTGAGGTCAATTTTTTTGTGTTTATATTAAGGTCACATTGACCATAGATTGAGTATAATAGGGCTCTAGTGAATTAAGTCTTAGGACCTCTTGGAAGAGGCAATTAGGGGCTAGAAGGTTGTAAAGCCTCTTGATTAGCACTAAAGAGGTGATGACATTAGCATGATGTCAGTAGGGTTTAAGATAGGTTAGAACCATGATTTGACCATTGTTAAGGTCTTAGGTGTGGTTAGATATGAAAGAGAAATCATTTTCTCAAAGTTGTAAAAATCTGCTAAAAAAGATGTAAAATTTGCATTTTCAACTTTTACAACTTTCAAAATTTGCTCGGCCAAACTTGCCATAAGGTCTTGAACTGATGATAGAGTGACCT
>BSBK01014273.1:2500-38755 GCA_027943335.1 Chamaecyparis obtusa | reverse complement strand
ATGTCCCCTATAACTTGTTTTATCCTAGTCGATGACTTTATAGTCCCTATAACCTAGTTGAGATAGGGAATATTATTATTATCCCTTAATTGGAAATTGAGTTGACCTATAACCTAATGTTACTTTCTCGCCAAACCTAGTTAGGAGTTTTATGTTGCCTAAATGTCATTCATCATTTTAGGGATGTTAACATGCCAGCGCATGCCATGATTCCTCTACCTAGTTAGGAAATTTTAGTTGCCTAATGTCATCCGTTGAATAAGGGACGTTGGCACGCCAACGCATGCCATGATTCCTCTTATGTGATGTTGGGTGTCTAGCCCTTATGTTCTCTATGTTTTTAATTGGATGGGCTTTGTGAGTAATCTAGTTGTCATTTAGAGACCTTTTAAAAAAAATGTTGTTGTGTTTTGTCCGAGATTTTTGGGCATTATAGAAACTAAAGATTTTTCTTCCTTCACTTTTATTTCAAGATTTTCTTCTTTTAGTGCTACAAATCCTATATCATCATTCTCATGGTCACTTTCACTTAGAAATTTCCCCATACTAGCTTCAAATTCTTCATCATTAGCATAATAAAATTCTTTAGATCTTGTAGGTTTAAAGGTCTTTCTATAATTATTTACTCTCTTAGGACATTTAGAAGCAAAATGACCATATTCTTGGCAAGTCCAACATTGAAAATTTTTCTTACCGTCTAGTTCTCTTTTCACAAGCAAGGCAATTCCTTCTTAAATCTTCATGTCTTCTTCATTCCTAGATCTACTGCTACTACCATAATCTCCACTCACACTCATGCTTCTTGACAAAGTAGGGTGAATACTCAGTGCGTTGAATGTTGACTCCATTCTAGGTAGATCTCCTGATTGTCTCAAGTTCATCTCTACTGCTTCTAATCTTCCAAGAAGAGTTTCTCTGGAGAAATTCTTAGTACAAGGTATAACTTTCTCAATCATCCGTGTTGTCTTCTTAAATGCAGGAGTCAATGTCCTCAGAATTTTCCATATCACTTCATTCTCTCTCTTGATTCCTTCACAAGATTTTATACCTACAACAATTTATGACATTCTACCAATATAGCTTCTAACCGATTCATCTTCCATCATTCTTATATCTTCAAATGCACATAGACAATTATGTAATCTGACTTTCTTTACATGATCATCACCTTAAAAATTAGATTGTAAAGCTAACCAAATTTCATGAGATTTTTTAAGATATTTTACCTGACTGTACTCATTTTTCAGAAGGGCTGAACAAAGTTCTTATCTAGAAAGTATGTTACACATGAATAGATCTATATCCTCATTAGTACATTCTTCAATTTTGTCTTCATCAATGATAGTCTTCTTGTTCTTTGTGATTAACCAATATCCTGGTCCTAAAAAAAGTAAATGTGTCTTCATCTTTTCTTTCCAACTATCAAAGTTCACTCCATACAACTTAGTTCCTTCTTTCCTAAAATTACTTTCCACAGATCTCCTCAAGTTGTTAAAATTTTACTTCAACGACCTGTCGCTCTGATACCAATTGTTAGAAAGTAAAGTTCACCAAGATAATTGAGAGGGAGGGTGAATCAGTTATCAGATAAATACAACTTGTATCACCTTTGACAAATTTTAACCATGTAAGAAATGTGATTAACAACCATAGAATTATATACATACACAACAACACAATAACACAAGATATGTTGACTAGGGAACCTCTTGATCAAAGAGTAAACCTCGGTGCGAATGATGGCCAAAAAAGATACACTAATATGAAAGTTCCTTGTGAGAGGATGGAATCTATTAGGAGTCTTATGAAATACATTTAGTACATATCAATCCCTATTAGGATACTTTTAATCCCTACTAAAAGATTCTAATCCTATTAGGAGTTATGGAAGACAAAAGGACCCACTGTCCAAACAGCTTCAAGGGAAAGATCACTGAACACACTATCCAACTAATCTCTATATTACTCAATAGAATAATACCAAAATATTACTAATCTCAACAACTTATCACTTCTCCTCTTACTATGCCAAACCGTACCAACTGCTTCATTAGATCTCAATACTAGATCACTATACTTCGCATATCCTCTTACAACAGGTATTGCACAATTCCACAAATTCACTTTCACACAATCTTAAATTACAATTCCATACTACAATAAGTAAATTAATCCTTCCTTTATACCACACTCAAATAATTACAAATGAGTTCGAATACAAATTACAAAATAATATATTCCACACCTTACACAAAATTCCATAATTACATAAAATTGTTGTCTTTCAATTAAGATAATTCTTCACTCGTATGACCTCTGACCTTTCTATCATGTCCACATCACAATCATCATGTCTTCATCATCTTTACAATTGTGCATGCTAAGATTCTATCCTGATTAGATGATGTCATCTGATTTCCACAAACCGCTACTCAGGAACACTACCTGAATACTGCTTCCATTGAATTACACATAACTATCATGAATAAATGAATTTCCTTATTCTCTCTTAACCATGATCATATAAAAAATAATAAATTAATTCCTCAACTCCACATAGCTTGATCTTCAATATCCCATGTGCACTAATACAAACATTGTCTGCTTCTCTGCTAAACTTTAGTAGATCATTGTGTTGACATCAATGACAATCACAGTCATGAATACAGCAACAACTTCTACAAAATGACTATGAATACTCCCCTATGGGATATATTCAGCATCATTCCTAACATAATTCTTATTAATACTACAGATATCATAGTCTAATAATGGAATATACATAAGTAAATCTAAATATGTGATGGAGGTGTCGAAGACTTTTGGAATTGACGATTCTAAAATAGTTGGTACCAAGATGATTATATGTTGTAAACTATCCAAGGATGAGGAATCTAAGTTTGTCGAGGCCACTTTATATAGGTCCATTATGAGAAAGATATACTATATTATATATAGCAGACCAGATGTTGTACAAGTAGTTGTCATAATTGCAAGGTTTTAGTAAAACCTAAAGGAGTCACACATGGATTTAGTAAAGATAATCTTAAGATATCTAAAATGTTGTATGGATTATAGATTATGGTATGCTCATGAAAGTGATTTTTTTCTAAGTGTTTTTGTTGATACTAATTGGGTTAGTAATTTAGATGACCAAAAGAGCACAATTGGTGGTACATCCTTTCTAGGTGGCAGGCTTGTATATTAGAGAAGAAAGAAATAAAATTACATGTCTCAATAGTGGAAGAATAATATGTGTAAGAAGATATCAATTTCACATAGGTAGCTTGGATGAAGGAAATATTTGAAGAGGTGAAGGACAATGTAAAAAAACTAGTGCCATAAACATTTCCAAGAGCCAAGTTATGCCCCCAAAGACCAAACACATTTCTACTAAGTATCATTTCTTGAGAGAACATGTGTAGGTGAAAGTGGTGAGATTGGATTACATTCCAACTAAAGAGAAAATTTTAGATATCTTTACCAAACCACTTCTTAAGAATAATTTTGAGTATCTTAGAGGTAAGTTGGAAGTCTAGCCCCTACCTAAGCAGAATTAAGATACAAATTTTGCATCAATATTGTTAGATAACTAAGAGGGAGAGTGAATCAATTAAGTCAAGCTATCCTACAGTCCCAAATATCCCAAATGTATATATTAGAACTTTTCTCTCAAATAATCAACTCGGTAAGATATCAACTGTGCATTTCTCTTCATCTACCAATTACCACTACATTAAATATTGTATTCACTGATCTATCTAGTTATGAAATGTGTAAAGAAAAATAACAATTCAACACACAATACACATATAACAAATATATTTTTAACATGAAAATCCTATAAGGGGAAAAGCCACCTGGGATAGGTAACCCAAAATATTTCACTGTTATGAAGTTAGCTTGATTAGGAGACAACCTTGTTAAATGTTACAAAGCACACTATGAGGTGTGACCTAGTTAGAGGATTTATGACTAACAACTCTCTTTTTACCATGCATTCACTATGGGTTCAACAAGAAAACAAACAACATTCATTGAATTTCCTCTTGAAATATCAAAGACTATTAAGTCTCACTCAGTCAAGAGATTTATATGTACCAACGGTTAAACTGATACATTAATAATCTGATTCAAATAAAACTTTGTTTTGTAGACTTTTAGATCTATGCTAAGGTCAAAATACATCTGATCAATAATAAATTAAATCCTTCATATCCTCCAACTTATTCCACTCGGTGTAATGTCCCCACCAAGGAACCTATAAGGAATCAGGTCTTTGACCCAAAATTACAACTAAATTTATTTTTTTTAACATTCTAACATATCATCGTAACCATTCACAACTATATTCCTTAAGGTTCCTCTAATGAATTTATTTACAGTTATCAAGCATTGAATTTAATTACTTAACCATATGAATTCAATTTCCTTTTTACCTCTACTTTGTATTTCAGAATGAGAGAGAAAATAATACAACTACATCTTTACTTCCTATTTTATTTTCATTCCTTTTGCCATCACATCGAAAATCTATCTTTTAAACTTTAATTTACATTAATACTTTTCTTTCATTCCACATTAAAATCAATTACATTAATGAGCTAATTGCATTCATTTTCTTTACCTAATCTGCATAAATATTAACTTTTAGAAATGAATCAGAAGCACCCCATTAATCTAATACACTAAATAAATTTAACCTTTCCTCTTTCATTTGTTTTCTCCATAACCTTATCTATGTACTATCATCACATTAACTTTCTATTAAAAGTCCTTACTTTCCATTTTCATTTCAAGGATCCAAATAGAAAGAGTGTAAAGTACTTAACCATCTATTTCTAACCAATATAATCCATCCACTGAATCATCTTTATCACAAGTTTAACTATCACAAATTATCATCTATAACCTTGAATATAACCAGTTAAGAATTGAGATTAAAAACCTAGTATCAATAACCTTATATCATACACATTGAACTTAGACATTTGAGAACATTAGAAAATAATTACATCTTAATACTACTTTCAATAACATACATGTTTCCTTTCCTTTATTATTTCACCTGGAGATACACTTCAACCGTTAGCATATCTTTTCACTATTCCACATATACAAATGAGTTTCATTTAAGAAGTTTTCATCTTTGTATTGTCAATACTTACATATTAATTTCAATTTCATTTTAAAATGCATAAGAGACATAGGGTAGGAATTACGTAAACATAATCCATGCTTGATTCACCAATATTCAATCCCCTTTTGATATTCCTAAAACTACCCTTCCCAAATGCATATCTTCTTTCTTAAAATTTCAACACAAATATAATTACAGTTGTTGCACATGGCTCAAAGGCATACGAAAAGATAATTATATCAAGTTTCCCAAAGAATACATTACATCTTTACACCTTGGTTTCAAAATATAGAGCTACATTCAATACAAGATAGGATAACTTCATCACTAAACAAATCAAAATCCAAGACATGACATAGATCACAAATAATACCTCGAAAGAGATTTTCCACCCAACCATGTGAAATTGGTAAAGTTCCACCCCCCATGCTAGGAGATAGAACTTGTACACACTAAGATGTGCACTTCTCTAAGTCATTACTTCCAAGATAATCCATGGATTGGAAACCTTGAGAAAGTGACGTAGAGCTCCCTAGGCATGGAGTCAGAAGGATATTAAGAATGCTCTTAGCTAGAGCTATTAAGCCTATAACCTTGCTAGTAAACCACACAATGGGAGATTCAAAGAGACAAGGGCAAGAATGCCAATATCTTCAAGAATCAACAATGAAAATGCAATGCAACTATGCTAAGAATGAAGATGCAAGTAAGCTATGAAAGGAAAATGAAAGTGTTACAAGCCTTGCTAATTAATCTATGTGAGCTAAGCTAGAACTTGAAAGGAAATCTAAGCTAAGAAAGCATAAACATGAAGCTATGATGTAAGAATGAAAGCTAGAATGCAAGAAGATCTCCAAAGCTCCAAAGTCACCAAGAAATCTTGCACCATAAGATTAGTATTCAAAGTTGGGGATCCTAGAATGAGAAGAGAGCTCTTCTATTATAAGAAATGAGAATCAATGGACGATGAAGATTAAGGGGAAAAAGATTTAATCAAGGGTGGGGTTTGAAAGAGGAGAAATCAATGTGCACAAGTCTCCTCCAATGAGAAAATAAGAGTTGAGTTTTGTGTCCCATATGAGACAAAAATGCATTTTCTTCTTTTTATAAAATAAGAATAATGCTTTATTTGTCCAACTTAGGATAAGAGGAAAAGTGGGGGCTTTTTATTTAATAAAAGGGGATGGAATTCCTTTTAATTAACTAAAGACTTAGGATAAAATGGTTAGCCCATAGAATAAAATCAAATAAATGATAGAATTAGGATTTGATCAAGGAAATTGATATAATTAAAAATATTGATTCGGGGATTTGATAAATTGCAAGAATAAGGCCCAAAGTCTAGGTGACCATTTTAGGGTCCATACATTTTCCCCTCTTTGACTAATGTGCGATCAATTTGGGATCACATGTGGTCAAAGAATAAAATTGAAATGTGAGATTGATTTGGGATCATAAAACAACTCAGACGTGTGTTTGATAGATGGGAACACATTAGGACAAAGATAAATTGACAAAAATAAGCTGAAAGACAAGACCAACATACTTGTAAATAGGACATTGTCAAGTCTCAAATAAGAGATAAGAATCTCAAGAAAGGTTTATTGATAAGCTAAATCAAGGATTGAAGTTTGATAGGTACTGCCCCCTTGGAATTTAAATTGAAATTAGGTAGAGGAGAAACAAGAAATTGATAAATTTGATCAAATCACTAGAAATCATAATCGAAGGTGAAAGATGATAGGGTAACCATCAAGCTATGAAGATATGCCCCAGTGTGACTAGGTTTGACTGAGAAAGTTATAGGATAAAAATGAAGTCAAACCTTAGAGAGATAAAACAAATGAAAATGAATGAAAGACTAGAAGGTTGAAAGAGATGGGGATGAAGAAATGAAGATGCCCCAGTAAAGATCAAAGGATCAGGCCTCAAATGGTCAGCCAACTGTACAAAAGAAGGGGAAATTTTGAAATGAAATTTTGACTATCAAGATGAACTCAAATTTTAATTTCGATCCCAAAAATGGATCCAGGATGTCAAAATTAGCCAGAGGTGCAATTTTCATGCAATTCTGAGATGTTTCAAAAATTAGGTCAAAAAGTCAAAATGCTATATAAGGGGTGAAAAGGTCATTTTCAAATTCATTTATCTTTTATGATTATAAGAAATTTGAGAGCTTAGAGAGAGAAAATAGCCTAGAAAGTAGTGATTTCAATTCACACACATTGATTTGAGTGCAGTCGGTTGCACAATCGGCCTCCTCAGTATGGTGCCTCAGTAAGTTTTTAGAAAAACTCACCTATTGAGTCATTTATGAGCTATTTATGGCATTTAAAACATGTTTTTAATTGTTTTTAAATATTTCAAATTTGACTTGTGTGAAAGTTCATACAATACTTTGAAAGTATTGCACACCTTGATACTTTTTATCATTTTATAGTTCATGGGTCCATAAAGTATCGCAGAGGTATTCAATCTAGTATTGCATCATACTGGATGAAATATCACGTGATCTTGTGCAAACTATCATAGAGAAAAATAGTATCGCACTGTTATTAAGGAAAGTATTGCATGATACTATATCCAAAAATAGTATTGCACTAGTATAATAAGAAATATCTCATAGTGTTAATTTGAGTAAAATAACATGGGTCTAGATAATTTTTGCATTTAAGATTTCGTGTACTGATTTTAGACATCCATCATGATATGTTCTAACATTTGGTTTCGGGTTATGGCTTATAGGAGACTTTCTTGGTGCTCCTTATCAAGACTCTAAGAGTGACTGGACTACACTGTGTCAGAGATCTTGATACTCCTGGGAGAGATGACTTGATCAACATGGGATTCAGGTTCTTGCTAGATATGCCCCATATTTGGGTAGATCACAGATTACTAACAGCACTAGCCAAGAGATGGCATAGTGAGCACAACACCTTTCATCTTCCTATAGGAGAGGTGTCTATCACTTTGGAGGATTTCTATCAGATCCTTCAGGTATCTAGCCATGGTGATCCAATGAGTATAATCATGTTTCTAAATGTGCATAGATGTAAAGTTTCTATATGATAGAAATTGACATGATTTTTCTATTGACACAGGTATACTATGATCAGGATCTGACCAAGAGGTGACAGACTATCCAAGACATGTTCCAGGATGTCACCATCATTGATAGACACCTCAGTTGGGACAAGCTAATGGAGGAGTTTGGTCACAATTTCCTAGTTCCATGCATAGTGTGCTCTATAGTAGCATAGGTCTTGATCACAGATAGGAGCCAGAGAGGATTCTCATTGGGCTGGCATAGATTGGTTGCAGATTTGATAGCACACCCTCAATAGATGGTATGGGGCCTAGCCATCCTAGTAGACATGTACCATGAGTTACATGAGATAGTCTACATGGAGAGTAGGACATGGGCATGTGGTGTTGTTCTAGCATAGGTATGGGCATGGGAGCATATTGTCATTGTGTGGCCACATGTGTAGCCTAGGGAGTGGAGATGCCCCTATATCTATAGGTACATGGGATTCATCAGCCAACCTCATAGCGGGGACCTCACATATTATAGGAGGCTTCTTGATGAGCTCACATCTTTCGAGTGGAGACCATATAGGGCCTATGAGCAATGGAGCAACCAAGAGCAGGAGCTAGGGTATATGATATGTAGCCAATCACTAGTAGGTTGGCACTCTGAGATTGTTGAGCACTTTGTGATCTCTTGGGTCTAGAGATAGTTTGGATGGTAGCAGAGGCTACCCCTAGAGATGACCACATATGCTTGGGTCAGGGATGAGGAGGGACAGGGATGGTTGGTGATGCTAGACAACAAGTAGATAGTACAAGACACCATAGATATATGTAGGGAGGAATGGGATTACCTTCCTGATATGGCATATGTAGGTACAAATGCAGCCTATAGGGCTGAGTGGTAGAGACATCCATTCCCATGTTTTACAGTTCCTGATGCATAGCTAATGACATAGGGTGGTGATGGGGATGATGATGATGGGGGAGGGAGGGGAGTAGATAGGGGATAGGGATCTCACTTAGGTGGCCAAAAATGGTCATGAAGATATGTTTATGATGGTGAGGAGGAGGATAATGTAGTGAGATTAGTTCACCGATAGGTGGATGTAGAACAGGATCAGCCTGTAGATAGGGGAGGAGGGGAGGATCTCAGGGCTAGAGTGTAGGTTTTGGAGACTGAGATCCAATAGCTTAGGATTACTATTTTCATGCGAGATCATTATCTAATGAATGCATGAGCTAAGATAGATTGGTGAGAGAGGGCAGCACAGGCTGATGCAGCAGAGATCTGGAGGGAGGCTACATGAGCTGCATATTATCATGGTCTATATATAGTAGTCATCCCTATGGCATAGAGAGTGCCATTCTACTTTGAGAGGGTAGGTAGATCTAACATGGTACTAGATAGAGTGACAACACCACCTCCACCACCACCATGTGATGGGGAGAGTTAGACTTAGGTTTAGGGTGTTTAGATGTATAGAGTCATATCCTGGGACATCATCCAGTTTTTGGATCCCACATTGTATTTTGTATCATGACATACATATATATATATGAGATTTACTAGATTTTTTATGTATCTTGTGTATTTTTCCCACTTATGATGGATGTTTTAGTTTTATTGTCTTGTTATATTGCTCAAATGTATGGTTTTATGCTTATGTATGATCTCTCTCGTAGATGTATGTTTAGTTCTCATGTTTATGATGCAGACTCATGTTTCTAAAAATGATCTCTTTGTTGATATAGATATGTGATGGAATATGGATGAAGTGACTGAGAGGGGGGGTGAATTAGTCAACCATAAATTTCTTCACAATTAATTCTTTCCAGATCCCTTAGGATATCTTAACAATGTAATCTTTATTAGCACTCGGTAAATAGATTGCAGTAATTTTGAAGATGCAGAAAGTATAGCACAATTATCTTTTAGATATTCATCAGCACTGGTGTATGATTAAGATAGCAATTAAGAACACAAGAGACACAAGATTTAACGTGGAAACCCAATATGGGAAAAACCACCAATGTGTCTAGATACTGATTTTCACTTTTCTGAAGTGATGCCCAGTTAGAAGCCAACCCGGTAAAAGGTTACAAAACACATTGTTAGGTGTGACCTTGTTAGAGGATTTAAAACACCCTACTAGGAGTGGCCTGGTAAGAGGTCTTGAAAACAATTCAATGGAATTGTCACCTTGTTAGAGGATTTACAATATGGTTGTTAAACCAACTCGGTTAAGAGATTTAGAATTCACTGTTACAATGATAAGAAGGTAACAATGAAGAAATGACTTGTATAATAATGCAACTGTCTTGCTGATTATAGATCTCTGTTCTACATATGTGTGATCCTTCCTGATCATATAAATCTGTGCTACACCTCAAGGATATCTGAACATCCTTCACAAATTTGCACACACCTTTCCTGTCTTTCTTTCTGTAAATCTTCTGCTATATCTCTTATCCATTTTTCACAGTTGACCTTTTATTTATATGATTTTAGACATTATTTAGTATAACAGTTGGCTGAATTAAGCAAACTCTATTTGCAAAAATCCTTCAAGGGCTGACAGTGCTCGGTGACCATAACTTTCTATAATCTTTCAGAGACCGAGGGAACTCGGTAAACACCGACAATCCTTTACCTTCGATAACCGACTGAACTCGGTAAACACTAACTTTTCTTTAGTGACCGACTGAACTCGGTAAACACTAACTTTTCTTTGGTGACCGACTGAACTCGGTAAACACTAACTTTTCTTTGGTGACCGACTGAACTCGATAAACACTAACTTTTCTTTGGTGACCGACTGAACTCGGTAAACACTAACTTTTCTTTGGTAATTGAGTGGACTTGGTAAGCACTAACTTTTCTATGTGGCAAACCGACTAAGCTCGGTAGTAATTGGTTGCTGCAGACTATGACATTGTGTGACATCAAAGACAATACATAATTGAGTAGCAATTTCCTTCAGACAATTGTTTCCAACAATCTCCCTCTTTGGCATTGATGGCAACACAATATGTCATATCATAAGAAATTTGAAAGAGTTAGCTCGGTTCAGATTCAAATCTCCCTCTGTCAGCAAACTTCCTGTATCCTGAAAATTCTTCCTTCTGACTATTGAAAATTTCTTGAAGTAATAGCAAAGACATAGCAAACACTCCCTCTTTGACAACACATGCCAAAGACAATTCACAAATTACCAGTGTAAATTAATGTACCTCAAGTACTGATTCATATGCAATGATTCCTTGAATATGCTGCATCAACTGGTTGATTTTCAATCATTTTCTAGTTGATGCATCACTAAAACTGTATTTAGTGAGCCTCGGATAGGGGAATGACCCCTAACTTACCTCTTAGATACACAAATGCATCCTTAGGTAATGGTTTGGTAAAAATGTCTACAATCTGTTCTTTTGTATGAATATATTCTAATATGATTTCCTTATCCTACACCAATTCTCTGACAAAGTGATATTTAATAGCAATATGCTTGGTTTTGGAATGCATCACTGGATTCTTAGAAATGTTTATTGCACTGGTATTGTCACAAAATATAACAACTGGTTCTTTGATTTCAACCTTCATACCTTCTAATAGCTATTTAAACCAAACAATATTTGAACAGTTTACTGCAGCAGCAACATATTCTGCTTCAGCTGTGGATTGAGATGTGCAATTCTGCTTTTTACTAGTCCAGGATACCAGTCTTTTTCCAAGAAAAAATGCTCCACCACTTGTGCTTTTTTTGTCATCAATGTTTCCTGCACAATCAGCATCAGTAAACACTTTTAAGTCTAGATTGCCTCCAAATTTATACCACAAACCATATTCTTCAGTTCCTCTTAAGTATCTTAAGATTCTTTTGATTGCCATCATGTGATTTTCCTTAGGTTTTGCTGAGAATCTTGCTACTATACCGACTGCTAAGGCAATATCAAGTCTTGTATGTACTACATACTGCAATTTTCCAATCATAGATCGGTATAGGGTCTGATCAACTTCTTTTGAATCATCAATTTTGGTAAGTTTCAGTCCAGTACACATGGGTGTACCAACTGGATTTGAATCTTCCATGCCAAACTTCTTAAGTATTTCCTTAATGTATTTTGATTGAGTAATGTATATACCATTCTTGCTTTGCTGAATTTGAAGACCAACAAAGAATTTTATTAAACCAAACATAGACATTTCAAATTCTTTGTTCATTTGTCCTGAAAATTCTTTGCACTGATCCTCATTCCCTGTAAATATAGTATCATCTACAAATATTTCTGCCAATACAATTTTGTCATCTGGTCCTTCTTTAATATACAGATTGTTGTTATCATTAGCTCTTTTGAAATTAATCTAAATCAAATAGTTATGGAGTCTTTCATACCATGCTCTAGGAGCTTGTTTCAAACCATACAATGCTTTGTGTAACCTGCAGACCATGTCCTTTTTATCTGGATCAACAAAACCTTCAGGTTGTTCAATGTAGACTTCTTCATCAAGAATTCCATTGAGAAATGCAGATTTTATATCCATCTGATATACCTTAAATCCTTTGTGTGCTGCATAAGCAAGTAGAGTTCTTACACCTTCTAATCTTGCAACAGGAGCGAAATTATCTCCATAATCTATACCTTCTTCTTGAGAATAACCTTTACATACCAGTCTAGCTTTGTTTCTAGATACTTGACCATCTTCATTCAGCTTATTCCTGAATACCCATTTTGTTCCAATTACATTCTTATCTTTAGGTCTAGGTACAAGAGTCCAAGTTTTTTTCTTTTGTATTTGTTCTAATTCTTCATTCATTGCTTCAATCCAACTTTCATTTTCCAGTGCATCTTTGATATTTCTAGGTTCAAAGTCAGTAAGCAGACATGTACCTTTTAGCTTTCTTCTTGTCATAGTACCATCTGATTTGTTTCCAATGATTTGATCTGGTGTATGATGTCTTCTGACATATTTGGCCAGTATAGGTTCCTTTCCTTTTGAATGATTCATGCTTTTGTCTTCTAGGATCTCTTCTTCAGGTTGCTCGGGCTCGGTAGATATTTTCTCGGTAACTTCAAGCTGAGACTCGGTCTGAATTTCTTCCTGTGACTTGGTTTGAACTTCTTCCTGTGACTCGGTTTGTGACTCGGTAACTGTGCTCGGCTCGGTAGATATAGTTTCCTTATTGATAGTTGAGCCTGCCAATGTTTCAGGTTCAATGTAAACGAATCTTCTGTAGTTCTCAGGTTCCCTTTTGCTTTCTTCTTTAGTCTTTTCTGCAAACTCATCAAATTTTACATGTATACTTTCTATGACTTTGTGAGTAGATAAGTTCAGACATTTGTATGCCTTGCTTTTGCTAGAATATCCTAAGAATATTCCTTCATCACTTTTCACATCAAATTTATTTCTTCTGGATTCTTTTAAGATATAACACTTGCTACCAAATATTTTCATATAACTTACATTGGGTTTATAGCCATACCATAATTCATAAGGAGTTTTGAATGTGTCTTTCTTCAATTGTACTTGGTTCAATGTATGAACTACAGTACTGATAGCTTCCTTCCAGTACTTTATAGCGATGTTCTTTTCTATCATTAGAGTCCTTGCACAATCCATAATAGATTTGTTTCTTCTTTCTACTATTCCATTCTGCTCAGGAGTTCTAGGAGATGATACCTGTCTTTTGATTCCTCTTTCAATGCAAAAGTTGTTAAAATCATGGGAGATGAATTCACCACCTCTGTCTGATCTTAAGCATTTCAATCTTTTCCCTGTTTCCTTTTCTACTCTTGCTAAGTACCATTTGAACTTTTCAAATGCTTCTAATTTTTCTCTTAAATACATAACAGTCATCATTCTAGAATAATCATCAACGAAAAGAATAAAGAATTTATGTCCAGTATAGCTTTGCATTCCAATAGGTCCACATAAATTAGTATGCACAATTTCCAAAATTTCTTTAGACAGATAGTTCTTACTCTTGAAACTAGTTTTACTCATTTTTCCAATCTGACAATTCTTACATAGACTAGTGTCAGGTTTCTTCAAAGTAGGAATGCCTCTAACCTTCTTGAATTTGCTTATTTTTATCATGTTATCAAAATTCACATGACATAACCTTTTGTGCCATAGCCAACTTTCTTCTATTTGAGCAATAAAGCATAAATATTCACTGAGATCAAGATAAAATAAGTTACCTTTTGTTTGTTTGCCTGATCCAATGAGTTTTCCTTTTTCATCCAGCAGTCTTGCTTGACCATTCATGAATTCAACCTTGAAACCAATGTTGATTAGCTGTGCTACACTTAGAAGATTATGTTTTAGTCCTTCAACCCAATAAGCATTATCACATATGAGTTCTTTGGTTAATGAGATTCTTCCTTTTCCTTTTATACAACAAGGTTCATTATTTCCAAATCTTACATTACCACTATCACAGTCTTCTAGATATTCAAATTTTGTCTTGTCACTAGTCATGTGGTGTGAACATCCGCTATCTATTATCCATATATCATCTTTGCTTATATGAGAAATAAGTGCCATCTTATCTTCATCATCATCAGATTCATCTTTTATAGCAATAAAAACAATTTCTTCTTCACTATCATCAGAATCTTTAGCCATAAAACATGATTTCTTACCTTTATCCTTGTATGATTTGAAATTCTTTTTGCCATAGTACTTGTGACTTCTCTTTTCTTCCTTGACTTGCTTGTTTGGGCACCTAGCTACAATATGTCCAATTTCTTCACATGAAAAATAGATTAAAGGAGTTTTACCTTTATACTTACCTTTCCCTCTAGAGTACTTCTTTGCAAGTAATGCTTCTACAATTTCAAGATCACTATCAGAACTTTCTTCTGATACTTCTTCACTTTCCGACTGAACTTCTTTAATTTTCTTGTTCTTCTTTAGTGAAACCTTGGCCTCAAATGCTGATTCGATATTTTTGGAACTAGGAACATAGTTGTCATAGTTGTCTAATTCAAAGGCTGTCAATCTTCCAACTAAAGCATCCAAAGTTATATTGTGGTCTATTTCACATCTTCTTTCTTGAATAGCTGATACTCTTATTGCATAGATAGGGAGTAATGTTCTGAGTACCTTACTTATAACAGTCTCATCTGAGATTGTTCCTCCAGAAGCTCTAATTGCACTTACACTTGCTTTGATTCTTTCAACATATTTTGCAATGTTTTCATCTTCCTTCATATTCATCTTGTCAAACTGTCCTCTTAGGCTTTCTGCTTTGGCTCTTTTCACATTTGCATCACCACCATATATTTTCTTCAGTGCCATCCACATTTCATATGCAGTAGTGCAGTCTTTAATATCATCAAATTCTTCATAGCTGAGAGTAGATGCAATGTCTATCATCATGGTGTTGTGAGTCTTTTTATCTGCAATGTCTTCAACAATTAATGCACCATTAGGAATTGTGTATTCTTCATCAATGTATTTGCATCCTGAATCACCAATGGAGGCCAGATGAAGTCGCATGAGACCTTGCCATGCTGAAAAGTTATCTCTGCTGAGCTTTGGAATTTCCCTCTTGTAAGACATCCTGATCTTTAGCTTAGGTCTTTGAAACCCTTCCTGCAAGCACCAAAAGCTCTGATACCAATTGATGGAATATGGATGAAGTGACTGAGAGGGGGGGTGAATCAGTCAACCATAAATTTCTTCACAATTAATTCTTTCCAGATCCCATAGGATATCTTAACAATGTTATCTGTATTAGCACTTGGTAAATAGATTGCAGTAATTTTGAAGATGTAGAAAGTATAGCAAAATTATCTTTTAGATATTCATCAGCACTGGTGTATGATTAAGATAGCAATTAAGAACACAAGAGACACAAGATTTAATGTGGAAACCTAATATGGGAAAAACCACCAATGTATCTAGATACTGATTTTCACTTTTTTGAAGTGATGCTCGGTTAGAAGCCAACCCGGTAAAAGGTTACAAAACACACTGTTAGGTGTGACCTTGTTAGAGGATTTAAAACACCCTGCTAGGAGTGGCCTGGTAAGAGGTCTTGAAAACAATTCAATGGAATTGTCACCTTGTTAGAGGATTTACAATATGGTTGTTAAACCAACTTGGTTAAGAGATTTAGAATTCACTATTACAATGATAAGAAGGTAACAATGAAGAAATGACCTGTATAATAATGTAACTGTCTTGCTGATTACAGATCTCTATTCTACATATGTGTGATCCTTCTTGATTGTATAAATCTGTGCTGCACCTCAAGGATATCTGAACATCCTTCACAAATTCACACACACCTTTCCTGTCTTTCTTTCTATAAATGTTCTGCTATATCTCTTATCCATTTTTCACATTTGACCTTTTATTTATATGATTTTAGACATTATTTAGTATAACAGTCGGCTGAATTAAGAAAACTCTATTTGCAAAAATCCTTCAAGGGCCGACAGTGCTCGGTGACCATAACTTTCTATAATCTTTCAGAGATCGAGGGAACTCGGTAAACACCGACAATCCTTTACCTTCGATAACCGACTGAACTCGGTAAACACTAACTTTTCTTTGGTGACTGACTGAACTCGATAAACACTAACTTTTCTTTGGTGACCGACTGAACTCGGTAAACACTAACTTTTCTTTGGTGACCGACTGAACTCGGTAAACACTAACTTTTCTTTGGTAGCTGAGTGGACTCGGTAAGCACTAACTTTTCTGTTTGGCAGACTGACTGAGCTGGGTAGTAATTGGTTGCTGCGGACTATGACATTTTGTGACATCAAAGACAATACATAATTGAGTAAAAATTTCCTTCAGACAATTATTTCCAACAGATATGATGATAAGATTAACCCCTTGTGATGATAGGAAAAGGATGTGATGTGAAAGACAAGGAGCAAAAGACATGATTGAGAAGGTTTGAAAGGTGAGCGCAGTTGACCAACAAGTTCGTGAAAGATGAAAGGAGAGCTCTCTCCATATGCAAGATACAAAACTAAACTATCATGAAACTAAGAATGCAAGCTACTATGAAAAGTGGTTTACTTTCAAGGTTACAAAGCCATTAGTCTCTAATAATCATCATCGAACATTATTGGTAGCATCATAAGATCATACAATGCACACTAGTATAACTATGTAAATTTTAATATGATCTATATCAGATAGGTATGTGGGAATCCCACCTAAGCATCAAAGACATACAAGTCAAGATGACTAGTGCAGTGAGGTTCCCTAAGTTTAGTGTAGCAAGATTATGCTCGCATTGAGACACAAGGAAAGTCAAGATGGCTATAAGTATGCACTTGTGAAGAAACAATCAAGGATAATACATTGTAGATCCTAGTGTCAAGTAGAACAAGCATAAATGCTCATGACAGTTAAGATCAAAAAAATATATCCACAAGTAGAAAATAAATAAAACATGTCCTAGTGCCCCCACTCTTATAGCATGACATCATCAAAAACTATTAGGGAGAGAACACTCATCAAAGAAATCATCATAGATAGCACACAAAGAAATAAAGTCAATCAAGTCTTAGCAAGTCGAGTGTTTAAGTGCGTGTCTATAGGTCATAGAGTCAAACTTTGAGTATCACATATGCCAGTGGAAAATATCATATCATGCTAGACTATGGGTAGGATATCTGATTAGTGTTAAGAAACACTTGATGCTAGGGTAGTGTTGAAAAACATAGTTGGGGTGGTGTTGAAAAACACCATTTGCAAGATGTCCTCAAGTACAATGCATCTAAGAGACCAAAGCTAACACAATTATGCCCCCTAGACAAAGACAAAGACCAATTCCAAACCAAGGCAAAAAGGTCAAGGCATGATGGAGAAAGGCTAAGTGTCAAGGACATATGCTAAGAAACATGGGTGCAAAGGCCTCAAGTAGCGCTTGTTTCCAAGTTTTCACCACTTGGAGATTTTTTTTATTTTTTTGTATTTTTGCTACCAAGGCGCCTGTTTCAAGGTTTTCACCAAGGCACTTTTTCTTTTTTTTTTTTGAATTTTTTGCAATTGTTTGATTTTTTTGTATTTTTTTAGGACTTTATATGCTTTTTAGGATTTTTTCAGCATCATATATGAATTTTTTGGAATTTTTTTAGGATCAATAGATATGTACAAAGGATGCCCCCAGATAGAACATACATCATGGATAGAACTTCTTCAGGTGCAAAACATTAATAAGATCAGGGAGTTGTTCTCCCTCTTCAGTAGATAACAAATAAGCACCTATCCTGAAAGTAGTAGTAATGATGTAAGGTCCAAGCTAATTAGGTTTGATTTTTCCATTTTTCTCTCTATGTTGTTGGTTATTAGGGTTTTCTCATAAGACAAGGTGTCCCACTTGAAATTCTCTAGGGTGAACCTTTTTGTTGAATGCTTTGGAAATATGATTTTGGTAGACCCTCATGTGATCAAATGATGCTTTATGCTTCTCATCTCAAAGTTATAATTCTTGGAGTCTCATGGCATGGTAGTCTTCATCTATAACTAGACCTTTGAGGGAAACTCTAAGGGAAGGAATCTCCACCTCTAAAGGTAACACTAATTCAGCACCATAGGTAAGGGTAAAAGGAGTAGCCCCTGTAGGAGTATGAATACTCATTCTATAAGCCCATAAGGATAGATTTATCTGGAGATGCCAATCTCTACCATTCTTGTGAACTGTTCTATGTAGAATTTTGAGAATGGTTTTATTTGAAGCCTTTGCTTGTCCATTTCCTTGCAAGAAGTAAATGGAGGACCAATGTTGTTTTATCTTGAACTTCTTACAGAGTTGTTTAAGGTCCTTATTTTTGAACTAACCTCCATTATTAGTGATAATATCAGAAGGCATGCCATATCAACAAATGATATGGTTCAAGATGAAAAGAGAAACTATCTTGCCCAAGGCAATAAAAAGTGGGATAGCTTCTACCCATTTAGTAAAGTAGTCAGTAGCAGTGATGATAAATTTGTGTCCACCTAGTGAGTTGGGATGAATCTTCCCAATAAGGTCAAAGGCCCAGTGCTGAAATGACCAATGAGAAATAGAAGGAATAAGCTCCCTGCCTAGAGCATGTATCAAGTTACTATGCTTTTGACACTTTTCACATGATTTAGCAAAAGCTACTGCATCTGTATGCATGGTAGGCCAATAGTACCCAGCCCTAAGAAACCTTCAGGCCATGGAAAGACCATTATAATGTGCTCCACAAATGCCCTCATGAATGTCAGCTAATGCTTGATCAGACTCATCCTTTTCCAAGAACCTAAGAAGTGTCCCATCTAAAGCCCTCCTATACAGATCACCAGAGATAAGGGTGTGGTGAGAGGCATTTCGGGTTAAGTTTCTTCTTTAAGAATAGTTGAAGGTTTCAAGAATAATGTCATCATAGAGATATGAGTAAATGGCACCATAGTGAGATGACTCATGGCCAACAAGGGTACAAACAACCTGGCTTTCTTGGGAGTCATAGATAGGATAGTGTAGCTCTTCCACCAGGAATTCAAATCTAGAGTCATGATGTTCTAGCTGAAGAAGTGAAGCCAATGTAGCCATAGCATCATCTACTTTATTCTCTTCTCTAGGGATTTGTTGAAATGTAACAAAGGTGAAATATTGTCTCAATGAATTAATCATTTTCTTGTAGGGTATCAATTTTTCATCCTTCATTTGGTATTCTTCATTAACCTAGTTGATTATTAATTGTGAATCCCCATAGATATGTAGCTCTATGATTCTCCATTCTATGGCCATTTTTAGTCCATTTTTCAAGGCCTCATACTCAACAATGTTATTTGTACATGGGAACAATAGTTTGTAGGAGTTCGGGATTGTGTACTCATGAGGAGAAACAAATAACACTCCAACTCCTAAACCATTTTGCCTAAAAGAGCCATCAAAGAACATCTTTCATGTTCTTGAAGTCATGTACCTTATGTGCTCATCTAGAAATTCAACTTGAATACGCATGTTGTCTTGAATTAGGAAATTAGCTAATTGATTTGTAATGGCTTTTCCTTTTATAGCTTTACGCTCACCATACTCTATGTCAAATTCTAATAAGATCATCATCCACTTAGCTATTCTACCTATGAGAGCATCCTTACCAAGAAAATATTTGAGAGGATCAATTTTTTCTATGAGGTGTATTATGTGTGCAAGCATGTAATGTCACAACTTTTGGGAAGCAAACACCACTGCAAGTCAAGCTTTTTCAATACTAGTGTAGTTAACCTCATATTGAACAAGAGTTCGACTGATGTAATATATGGCTCTTTCTTTCCCATTTTCATCAAGTTGAGCCAGTAATGCCCCCAAAGAAGATTATGTTGCTAAAACATATAGAATGAGTGGCTTTCTTGGGATAGGAGGCATTAGAATAGGAGGATTTTCCAAGTATTGTTTGATTTGGTCCATGCTTTTCTGACAATCCTCATTCCAGATAAATTTAACTCCTTTATGCAAGTTCTTATTTAGAGGTTGAGCTCTATCTGCTAGTTGTGAAATAAACCTCCTTATAGATTGAAGAGATCCCTGAAGACTCCTCATTTGGGTAATGTTTTTGGGAGGCAACATATCCAAGATTTCTTGCACTTTCTCTGGGTCCACTTCTATTCCTTTGGCTGAAATGATAAATCCTAGAAGTTTTCCAGAGGTGACTCCAAATGCACACTTTTTAGGGTTTAATCTCAGTTGAAATTGCTCCATATGATCTATAATGACTTCCAAATCTTCTAAGTGTGTATTCCTTTTTTTATATTGTGCCAAGGTGTCATCCACATAATCTTCCATATTCTTATGCATCATGTCATGAAAGATAGTTGTCATATCTCTTTGGTATGTAGCTCTTGCATTCTTTAATCCAAATGGCATAAAGTTCCAGCAATAGGTTCCCCATGCACAAGTGAATGTAGTCTTTTCCTAGTCTTCAGGAGCTATTTTAATCTAATTGTATCTAGAAAAACCATCCATCAAGGAATAGATCTCATAACCCACGGTCATGTCCATTATCATGTCTATGTTTTGAAGTGGAAAATCATCCTTTGGGCATGCTTTATTAAGATCCCTAAAATCTGTGTAGACATGAATGGACTTGACATGTTTAGAAAGTGGGACAATATTTGAAATCCATTTGGCATAGTCAACGGCTCTTATAAATCCTACACTGAGGAGTTTTTCTAGTTCAACTTTGATGAGAAGAGCTATGTGAGGATGCATTTTCCTCAATTTTTGTTTCACTAGTTTTATACCTGGAGCTATGGACAAGTGATGCATAATGAGATTAGTGTCCAACCCTAGCATGTTTGAGTAAGTCCAAGAAAAATTAATCTTCTTACTGTGTAGGAACTTGGTATATGCTTCCTTTTCCTGTGTTGATAGAGAATGAGACAAATGTACTATTTGTAAAGCTCCTTCTATACCCAAATTAACTAGCTATGTAGGCTCGACAAGCACTGAAGATCTATCTTGAAAGTAACTTGGGAGATGATCAAGTACCTCATCCTTAGGCACCTCAGAGAGGTTTTCACCCTTGGATACATCCTTTATTTTTACTTTTTTAGGTTCTGACACTGCCACATAGTGGTTTTCACCATTAGAACTGTTATTCTTTTTTTCTTTTCTTTTCATTTTGTGACTAAGGTACTTGATATCTAGTTCTTTTATACTTGTAGTTGGTTTTCTAGTGGAAGAGTCTACATGCTCAAGGGCATTTAGGTAACATGCTATCTCATAGTCATTTTGGAATGTTAAGAGATAAGGTTATTGATAGCATTGAGACAAATAAATTAGGTGGGGATGAGCAAGGGGTAGGTCAATGATAGGTTCAATATTGTGGATACGAATGGTATCATCTCTAGTGATTGCAGAGTTAGGGTCTATCAAGTATCCCTCTAAGGTACCCAAATCAGGATTTATCCTACCAAGCGAAGCATCGTCCACTAAAGAGACTTGTAGATTCAAATCCTCTAATCCTACACTTGACTCGTTAGCTATGTTAGGTTGGGAACTATAAGTATGGACAACATCAATGCCTATGTCAACTATAGAAGAATTAGAGAGAGATTCCCATTCATACTCATGTGAGTCTGTATCTGAATCCTCACTAGGATGTTTACCCCAAGCATGTTTACAATGTCTGGATGTGGAAGCCTTAATGTCACCAAGGGTAACACCTTCTTGAATGCCATTCATCTATTGAATAGGATCTTCAATAGAGGATTCCTCTTGTTCTAGGCCTAAAATTGTTGCATGGGCAGTTGAAATGTCTAAATCTCCCCAAAGGAGATTGGTGGAAGGGACCCAATCTTCACACCTATCTTGTTGATTTGTCAAATTGGGTATGTAGTTTGATTCATCATCACTATCTATCATAAGAAGGATAGGAATAGGGTTCTTGTTCTGATTTTTTAAACCTAAGCCAACCATTTTCTTAGACTTGCATCCAAAAAGAGTGTAATTGAGAGGTTCGGCTCTAGCATCTAATCTTTGACTAAGAGGACCATGTTTGGGATAGCCCATCTATTTGACCAAATTTTATCCTCTCCCATAAGCCTTAGGAGATGGAGAGAAATTCTCATTGTGCATATATTTTTCCTCTTTATAAATCCAATTTCTAACAGCCACCTCTTCTTTTTCATCTTGTATAGGAACTCAGGACTCTACAAATGTACCAAACAAAGTCATGGCTAAAGATGAAGGTTGCATCTCTTGTGAAGGTTTTTATTAAGACCTAGGTGAGATTAGAAATTTAATAAAGGAGTCAAGTTGATACCCCCCCATACCGAGGTCTATGGACTTGAACTTATTCTTTCACATGCTAGAGTTGCATGAAATCCTTTACTTCCCTATTGAGAGGAACATGAGTCCCTATTGAAATTGCATTTACAAATAATGTGCTATCCCTGGGTATACAAAATTCTACTCCATTATAGGGGAACTTAACACATTGGTGGTAGGTGGATGACACTTCTTGCATGTCATGGATCCATGGTCTACCAAGTAGGATATTATATGCTAGAGGACCAACATCAACAATTTGGAACAAAATGTCCTTTTACCTAGGGCCAATCCTGACAAGAAGGATGACCAACCCTTTAGAACTTCTCTCTGCCTCATCATAGGCTTTAATGGTAATTTTCTTCAGGGTATCAATAACTTGCTTAGAATAACCCAATATCTTCAACAGACTCAAAGAACAAATGTTGAGCCTAGCACCCCCATCAATCAACACACGCCTGACATGGGTTTTGTGAATCATGACTTCAATATGAAGGGAAAGATTATGCAGATGGCTCAAAGCTTTGTCATCTTCTTCTAAGAATGTTAGGTAATGAGGGCTGGCAAGGTGGTTAACCATGTTCTAGAATTGGCCAACATCTATGTTGTTAGGAACATTTTCTACACGCAAAGCATCCTCAAGGATTTTTTTATGTCTTGGAGGCAATTCTAAAAGCTGGAAGATTGAAATTTGAGTTGGCATTCTTTGTAGCTAATAAAAAATTTTATAGTTCAACTGAGGATTCACAACTGATTTGGTAGTGACATTCTTGGATGTCACTTGCTTTTGTTTACTGGACTGGTTGGAACTAGGACCTCTAATAACCACATGACCTTGACTTTGACTTCTTGTAATAGCATTAAGAGCTTGGGATGACCTTTGAGAGTGAGGACCCCTAAGCACCACCACATGTTATTCATCAAATATAGGAGGAGAGCCCACATCATAACCATAAGGATCCTTGTCCCTCATCATGTTGACACTTTCGTCCACAACCTCAAGCATATTGACCATGGTTTTTGCAGCTGTGTAGGTATAGTTGATTTCTGCCTTGCCAATCTTTGGTTTAAAGGTTTCCCCCTTCTCATATTTAGGCAAAGGGTCCTTGAATGCCTTATGGTTTTCATTGGTGTTCAATCCATCAATATGAAGTTTTCCACTCTCAATAAGATCCAGAATAATGTGCTTAAGTTTCCAGCAATGTTCAATGTCATGTCCAATGCTATTAGGGAATTTTTAGAAAGATTTTTCATTCCACTACTGTGGCTTAATGTCAGGTATGCAGAAATTTTCTAGATCTTGAGGTTGTACAAGGTTATTGGCAATGAGCATCTTGAAAACATCCTCATACAAGTCACCAAGTTTAGAAAATTGTCGCCTCTCCTTTTTAGGCTTATCCTGATACTTTGGTTTATGCTCTTGTTGGTTGGAGGATGAGTTGAGCTTCATAGCTTGAACTATACTAGATAAATAAAGGACACCTTGATCCTTGGGTTGAGAAGAGTCCACAACTCTATTGTTGACTACTTGTTTGTTCTTTTTCCAATGTGAGTTATTGCCTTTGTCCTTATTAGAGTTGTTAGTATTTTGACTGTTGTTATTGTTATGTTTGGTCAAAATACCCTACTCTTTCAAGACATCCTCAATTTGACATGCAGTTTTGACCATGGTGTTGAAGGAATCAAAAACCATCTTCCGAACCTCATACCACATTTTGGGCACCAAATTGCTAATAATGATATCAATCATTTCATGCGTAGGAATAGTCCTAGGATACCAAGAGCACAATCATCTCCATCTTTGTAAGAAGGTAACAAAGGATTCCCCTTGTTTTTGTTTCAAATTGCACAAGTCTAACATAGTGACTGATCTTGACAAGTTGTATGCAAAATTTTGAACAAATCTGTGGACAAGTTCTTTGAAAGTTTTGATAGGAGGGGTTATGTTGGTAAACCACTCCATTGCTTGGTGCTTGAGACTCCTTGGAAACAATCTCATAAGATAGGATTCATCTTGGTGAAAATAAAAAATCATGATGTAGAACTGACACACATGATCATGTGGGTTGCCATTGCCATCATACTTGTCATACCGGGGGATTTCAACTTTTCTAGGAAAATCCTTCATACTTTCACTTTTGTCAAAAGGATTGGGACCGATTGAGTCAAGTGAAGAGGAACTTTTAGGTGCCAACACCTTTTCCATCATATGCTTGAGTTGTTGGATCTCCTCTTCTTGGGATGGATCTTGTTTCTTGATTTTTGTATCCACATCAAAGTTGTAAGGGACTCTAGCACCCTTGTTGATCTAGCTCTCTAGGAACTTATCCTTGTTTTGATCTAGATACTTCTCCACATATTGTTGGAATAGTGGTTCTTGTTGCATCCTGCTAAAGTCTTGATCACCAAAACTTGCACTACTTCCTCCACATTGGGAACCATGATGAACTCATTGGGAGGGTTTCCTCAAGTTCCTAGGAGGTGTGTGTCTCCTATGTTGTGAATTCCTTCTTCTTCTAGGACTAGGAGATCTTGAAGGGGTCCTTGACCACCTTCTGCTTCATGTGGTTCTTGAAGGAGTAGATGGTGGAGAGTTGTTTCTACTGTTGGTACCCATGTTATTGAATTGGTCATTGAGCTGTTGAGCTAAAAGTTTATCTTGTTCTTCTTGAAATTTTTTTCTTTTCAATTCTAACAAGGCTTGGTACTCTGCCTCTAGGACTCTAAACCTCTCTTCTTTAGTGGCATGTTCATCCAAAAAGGATTTCTTTTTGTGTTCAATTCTTTTAATCCTTTCATTTACATACCTTGAGGTTGTTTTGAGTGGAGAGTTGGGCCTCGAATGTTTGAACAAGTCACTAGTAAATGCTGCATTCACATGAGCATCACAAGATTCATTGTTTTGGTCTTCATGTTGTGACCATTCATCTTGGTGGGCTCATCTTGTATACCTTTCAGCTCTCTAATGGGCATCTAAATATCTTGTGTTGATAGGGGGTGATTCTGGTTGATTTTCATCACCAAATAGCATGTTGTCCCTATGTCTCTGAAAAATGTCATCAAGATTTTGATCCATCACTTCTCTCTCCTTTCTATTCATGGTGTAATTCATGTCCATATCTGATTGAGAAGGTGATAAAGAGGTACTCAACTCACTAGGATTTCTCTTTGGGTCAAACCAAGTTTCAGAATCACTCCTAGGGGATTGATCAAAGATGGGCTCATTTCCCTTGTGCTTTTGACAAGTTTGGACTAAGGGTAACTGATCAAAGACAACTTGAGGTCATTTTCCTTGACTGACTTGGTACCTTGTCATAACCAACATGAAAGAAAAAGACCCTTGGGGATAAGATGACCCTACAAAATGTCGATACAAATTAGGATAGTAAAAGTGTTCAATTGTCCAAAAAGATATGGTAAGATAGAAAATTGCAAAAGGTGTAAACAAACACTACCATAGAGGTGCCCAATCAAAGGATAAGTATCCTAGCACGTATGGATTAGGAGGATGGATTTAACCTAAATTATATTTGAAATTGAAATTGAATTTATATGGAAGTGAATTTGGACAAAAGACTACTAAAACTCTCCAAGTGTGTTATCAAAGAGTCTAAAGGTTGATCTTCTTGATGAGGATGAATCCTAACTTATCAATTATGAGAAAGATCTCTTTTGAAACCAAAAATCACTAACTCAAGATGTCTAAATACATGAACCCAAGGTATAAATAGGCTTCCAATAGTAGAGTAAGTCACCTACTAAAATCTGGTCGACCAAAGAAAGACTGAAAATGGCATAAATTAGACAGACCTAAAAAAGACTCTATGTGACAGTTCACAAAATACTGGGATGATATAATCTGGCCAGGTGATATTTCTTACAGAGGTTATGTGACAGTTTCTAGGCACCCTATGTGATAAAATCCAAGCAAGTTGTGTGACAGTTGTGCAGCAACTAAGTATCACATGATAAAACTCAGTACAATGTGCAATGATATTTCAGGATCGTATGACTCTTGACTAGTAAGTATTTAAAATTTAGTTTTTAAGGGTAATTCGGTCAAAGTTGCAATTTGATGGTTGGATTTTTCAATTTCAAACATAGTACTAGTAGTAATCAGACAAGTTTGCAAATAGTAGGTGATCAAACATGTCATAAAATACTTGCACAAGGGAAAAAGGAACCTTGCCAAGATAAACACTTGTGATATCAAAGAAAGAAAATCCTATGAATGCTACCATGATGTTTGTTGTTTGAGAACTTTTTCATGGGTAGATCACAATGAGACCACTTCAAGCACTTAGTAGCCTAAAAAGACAAAGGCTCAATACTTAACAAGTTAGCCCACACTTTTTGTCCCATTGCCTCACACAAAGTGGTTACCCACAATAGATGTTGGCTTTGTCGTGGAAGTGTCAATGACAAAATCAAAGGAACATAGATGGTGAGTAATCTTGGGGTGATCTGGGTTAGTCCACTAGGATCAATCCTTGCACCAAGATGCTAAGCGAAAAAATTGGGTAGCTTCTATCAATGGTTCGTAGTAAGGGATTTTGTTCCTAATACCCCTCTTGCTCCCCAAAGGGACTCCTTACCTTGTGGCAAGTAATGGACCTCGCAGCCACAAGAGTACCTTAAGCATTCTTGTCTAGCATTTTCCTCATGGTCACAATCCCACAAGTACTCACAGCAAGTGAAGACAAGTACTACATCTACCAAGGTTTTGTGTCCTTGATAGCCTTGAGTTTATAGTGGGTTAGTATAGCTAGCTAAGAGCTTGTCCCCACTTGGGTTGTTCCTCTTGATTGCTCAAGAGTAGGCCCGCTAAAGGATTCTAAAAATAAACAAAGAGTGGATTAATCTTTGAGGGTCAAGATTTATAGTTCACCTCAAGAGTTAAGAGCATACTCTCCTAGCTCAAAAATTTCTTCCAAACACACCAAGCAAAGGTTCATTTACCCTCTTGCCTTCAAAATCCAAAGATGGGTCAAGATTTTTTTTTTACCACAAGGGTGAAGAGCATACTCTCCTACCACCAAAAGATTGCTACAACAAGATATTAAGTGCCTATGAAAAGAAACAACTAGTATATGCCACACTTAAAATGAAAGCAATAAACAAGCACTTGATTTGTTTTTATGCTTTGGGCAACCCTGTAAAAACAATTAGTAGCCCTTATGCATTTGGAGCTTTGACATGCATTCTTTTAAGAAAATATTTCAAGCAATGAAGGCACTTAAAAGTACAACTTGTTAGCCCCATAATGGTTAGTACATCAAAAATCAAATAATCTGCAAGTAAAAACTCTGTCTAGCTACAATAATTCAAACCAGAAAGCTAAAAATCCAAATATTGCAAGCCAAAAGAACCAAACAGTCACCTACAGGTCTAGGTGATAGTTTATCAAAAAAAGAGATCACATGATACTTTGCAATACGAGAGTGCGATGCTTTCTCTCTATGCGACAGATCGCACTATGTCCAGATGATAAAGTTTTGTATGGCCGTGCGATAGAAACCTATATGGCTAAATGATACTTTTACTAAAAAAGTATCACACATGTATGTAATACAATATTGCATGATGCTAGAAGACTATCACATGATAATCTATTAGAAAAATAGAGAGCCGAAACAAAAAGAAAAAATGATGATGAAAAATTGACAGAAATGCATGAAAAGAAGGACAAAACAAGAGTGTTTTGTCCCACGATGGGCGCAAAAAATGTACACACTAAGATGTGCAATTCTCTAAGTCATTACTTCCAAGAGAATCCATGGATTGGAAACTATTAGAAAGTGACCTAGAGCTCCCTAGGCATGGAGTCACAAGGATATTAAGAATGCTCTCAAATAGAGCGATTAAGCCTATAACCTTGCTAGTAAACCACACAATGGGAGATTCAAAGAGATAAGCGCAAGAATGCTGATATCCTCAAGAATCAAAAATGAAAATGCAATGCAACTATGCTAAGAATGAAGATGCAAGTAAGCTATGAAAGAAAAATGAAAGTGGTACAAGCCTTGCTCATTAATCTATGTGAGCTGAGCTAGAACTTGAAAGGAAATCTAAGCTAAGAAAGCATAAACATGAAGCTATGATGCAGGAATGAAAGCTAGAATGAAAGAAGATCTCCAAAGCTCCAAAGTCACCAAGAATTCCTCTAGCATAAGATTAGTATTCAAAGTTGGGGATCCTAGAATGAGAATAGAGCTCTTCTTTTTGTTAGGAATAAGGTGTCTCAACCTTGGATAATTCCTATTCTTATTATTTGTTTTGTAAAATGTATTTCTTGCAAATAATGTAATTAAGTGTGAGTGTACATGTCTAGTTGGCATGTTGATGTGTCGACATCTTGAATTGTGTGTAAGGAGATCATGGCTAAAATGGTTATGATAGATTCCTATGACATGTAAGAGCTATGTCTGGAAGATTCAATGACATGTGAAGACATGTGGCAACTGATAAAGTTGAGTACTATACACTCTTCTTAGAGAATGGTAAAACCCTAATACAACTATCTTTGGAAGTTGCCATAAAAAGGGAAGCGCATGATATAAGCATATTTAGGGTTGTGAAGATAGGTGAAGTTTGTGTATTGTTTGAATATTTTTTATGCTACCACTATTTGTCTTCAAGAGTTTGAAATCTTCTGAAAGAGCTTGCATTGCAAGTGTATTGTAAACTGTAATAGTTTTAATTAATACACTGTGCAGGTTTTGGAGTGCTGGGGTTTTTACCAAAAGGTTTCCCCAGGGTAAATCATTGTGTCATTATCTATTTTCTATATGCATGGTATATGGCTACAATATCATTGTTAAAGTAGTTAATGAATCTAAAATTTTAAGGATTTAAAATAATTTGCACAATACTTTCCTTTAGAGATTAGTGTAGGAAGTTATTTCTGCACCTGAGTTTCCTTACAAGTGGTATCAGAGCCTGATCAACTTTTGATCCTAGTTGTTGGGTAGGGTTTTTTGAGCTAATCTCAAGTTGAGTGGGGGTTTTGTGCAGAGCATTCTGAATATTATTTGTAGATTGAGATGGCAAGTTCCTCATACAGTAGAATGGAGGTGGGGAAATTTAATGGCACTAATTTCAAGTTGTGGAAACTCAAGATGGAAGACATGCTTGAAGACCATGATCTATGGGAGGCTACTTCACTTGATGTGAAACCTACAGTGATATCTCAAGCAGATTGGGAGATCAAGGATCAGAAGGCTAGGGGTCTCATCAGACTCTGTCTAGCAGATGTTGTTCTTCTGAATTTTCTTGATGAGACCACTACAAATTCTTTGTGGAAATGGCTTGGGTCTGTGTATCAGGCTAAATCTCTAGTGAATAAGTTGTTCCTAAGAAAGAAGTTGTATTTTTTAAGAATGGAGGAAGGTGGATCCGTAATTGATCATCTCAATGCATTCAATTTATTGATTGCATAGTTGGCATCATCTGGTGCCAAGATCGAGGAGGAGGATCAGTGTATGACCCTTCTTTGTTCCTTTCCAGATTCATTAGACCGTCTTGTGATGTCTCTCAAAATTACTATAGTCACATTGCATATGGATGATGTGGTATCTTCACTACTATCTGAGGAGATGCGAAGAAAGACTATAGATTCATCTAAGGAAGCCCTTATTTTTTGCAGGAGATCCAATGAAAAAGGAAAGCAAAATGACAAGTCAAAGAAGGGTAGATCTAAATCTTGTGGGAGTTCTAAGACTCCTGGAAAGTCCAAGGAGAAATGTTGGAATTGTGATAAAACTGGGCACTTCTGGAGGGACTGCAAAGAACCAAAGAAGAAGAAGAAAGGCTTAGATTTAGCTTTCAAAAAATCTCAAGAAGATGGAGATGCTTTTATTGCAGCTTTGGTAGCCCATGCATCTAATGATGTGTATTTGGTAGACTCAGGTGCTTCTTTTCACATGACCTCTCATCGAAACTGGTTCTCAAAATATGAAGATTTTGATGGTGGAAAGGTGTACTTGGGTGATGATTCTCACCTAAAGATAGTTGGACACAGAAGGGTCACTATCAAATTTCCTAATGGATGAGTAAAGGGAATCAATGGAGTTATGCACATTTTAGTTTTGGCACAAAACCTATTATCTGTAAGTATGCTGAATGATGTAGGTCTGCAGGTTGTTTTTTCGAAAGGAGGATGCAAGATGATGAGAGGATTGATAGTCCTTGTGAGGGGTACTAGGAGAGGTACCTTATTTTAGCTAGATGCATCGATTCCTCTATGTAATATTTCTTCATCCTCACCATCTAAATGAGTAGTGAAGAAGTCTGTGGTTATTGGTTCTGATGGCAGTGCAAACACTTTGGAAGGTAAGCTTCTTGAAGAAAAGACAATGTTGTGGCATATGAGATTTGGCCACATTGGTGAAAAGGGTCTTAGAACACTAAAAAATAAAAACCTCATTGAGGGGTTAAATGATTGCAATCTTGATTTTGACTTCTATAAATACTGTGTCTATGGTAAACAAAATCATGTTCAGTTTTACTCTTGTTCTCACAAATCTTCAGATGTTTTGGATCTTATTCATTCTGATGTATTTGGTCCTATAAAAGTTCCTTCAATCTCCAAGTCTATATTTTTTATATCTTTCATAGATGATTATAGTTGAAGGACTTGGATTTATTTCCGTAAAAGTAAGACACAAGTCTTTAGTCGGTTCAAAGAATTTAAAGCTCTTGTAGAGAATCAGACTAGTAAGAAGATTAAGTGTGTGAGAACTAACAATGGTGGTGAGTTTTGCTCAGCAAAGTTTGAATAGTTCTATAAAGAACAAGGTATCGAGAGGCATAAGATAACTCCTTATACCCCACAATAAAATGGAGTTGTAGAGAGAATGAACAGGACACTGATGGAGAAGGCTAGGAGTATGCTTAGTGGAGCTGATTTAGAACAAAGGTTTTGGGCCAAAGATGTGGCCACTGCTCGCTATCTAGTTAACAATATCCTACATTAGCTCTTGTTGGTAAGGCACCCATGGAGGTGTGGTCTGGTAAGAAGCATTCAATTAGACAACTTCATTTTTTTGGTTGTGAAGCTTATGCACATGTTCCAAAGGAGAAAAGATCTAAGTTGGAAAATAAAGCTGTCAAATGTATTTTCATCGAATACAGTGTTGGTGTGAAAGGATACAAGCTTCGGGATCCTGTGACTAGTAAGGTGTTGTATAGTAGAAATGTTATTTTTAGAGAGCTAACATCTTCTCCTATCATGCTACAACATAATGAAAAAGAAAAGGAAAAAGATGTTGTTCAGTTGCCTCCTACCCCTGAGAAGACTGAACAGAGAGACCATGTTGGGCCTAATGATGAGGAGAGCTCTAGCAGCTCTGATAGTTTGGAAGAAGAGGAAGAACAACCTCAACCTTAGCCCTTGAGGAGATCCATGAGAGAAAGAAAGAAACTAGAAATGTTTGGTTATTCTATGTTAGATTCTAGTTGTGCTTTTGCTTTGATTACTAACACTGATGAGCCTAGATTTGTGAAAGAGGCTTTGGGCATGGAAGATGTAGGTTCCTGGATTGAGGCTATGGATGATGAGATGGCTTCATTGGAGAAAAAAAAAACTTGGGACCTTGTACCTTTTCCTAAAGGGAGAAAATTTGTTGGCTGTAAATGGGTGTTCAAGAAGAAATTATGTGCAGATGGTAGTGTTGAAAGGTACAGTGCTAGATTGGTTGCAAAGGGGTATTCATAGGTAGAGGGAATATATTATGGTGAAATATTCTCTCCTGTTGCAAAGTTGACATCCATTAGATTTCTGTTATCTCTTGCCGCATCATATGATTTAGAGATAGAACAGATGGATGTGAAGACAACTTTCCTTCATGGTGATTTGGAGGAAGAGATTTATATGTTATACCCTGACCACTACATTGTTAAAGGTAAAGAATCCTTAGTTTGTAGATTAAAGAAATCTCTATATGGTTTGAAGCAATCTCCTAGGATGTGGTACCTTAAGTTTGATTCTTTTATGTTGTCAATTGGATTTGTAAGATCAAAATCATATCATTGTGTTTATTTTAGAGTTGAAAATGATCACCTTCTTATTATTGCATTATATGTTGATGATATGTTGCTATTTGGGAAGGGTAAGGGTATGATTTCTGATTTTAAATCTTAGTTGTTAGCATAGTTTGAGATGAAAGATCTTGGGGCAGCAAGGTACATCTTGGGTATGGAAATTAGTAGACACAGGTCTAACAAAAAAAGTATAGACAGGTCTAACAAAAAAAGTATAGACAGGTCTAACAAAAAACTTTGGTTGAGTCAGAGTAAGTATGTGAAGTCTGTGTTGGATAGGTTTAGCATGATAGATTATGGACTGCTATGTGTTCCTATTTCTATGGGAACAAAGTTATCTATAGATGATTGTCCAAAATCTCTAAGTGAGATGGAGGACATGAGTAGAGTACCTTATGCTAGTGCAGTTGGCAATCTTATGTATGCTATGGTTTGTACTAGACCAGACATTGCACAAGCAATGGGAGTCCTAAGTTAGTTTATGGCTAACCCTGGATAGGTACATTGGGATGTAGTTAAGCAAGTATTCATATATTTGAGGGGTACATTAGATTAATCTAGATGTTACCATGGTAACTCTTCTAGATCTCTGCATTCAATTTGTATTCGTGGGTTTGTGGATTCAGATTGGGCAGGTGATATTGATAGCACATGATCCACCAGTGCTTATGTGTTCACTATGTTTGGTGGTGCTATCAGTTGGATGAGTAAGTGACAACCTGTGGTTGCTTTGTCCACTACAGAAGCTGAGTACATGGTTGCTACTCATGCTTGTAAGGAAGCCATTTAGATTAGTAGATTATGTTCTGATGTTGGTGTTGATGCAGAATAGATTACTATTTGGTGTGACAGTCAGAGTGCTATTTGCCTTATGAAGAATCCAACTTTTCATGCCAGAATGAAGCACATTGATGTGCAGTTTCACTTTGTGAGAGATATGGTGGAAGATGGAAAGGTAAATTTAAGGTAGATACTATGAAGAATGTTGTAGATGCATTAATGAAACTAGTGGGAACTTAGAAGTTCAGATGGTGTTTGGAGTCTATGGGCCTTTTGGCCTATAGAGGTTAGTTCTTGTTATGTTCATGTTGCTCTTACAAGGTGTTTGACAAGTGGGAGAATGTTTGGAATAAGGTGTCTTAACCTTGGATAATTCCTATTCTTATTATTTATTTTATAAAATCTATTTCTTGAAAATAATTTAATTAAGTGTGAGTGTACATGTCTAGTTGGCATGTTGACATGTCACTCCACTTGATGTGTCGACATCTTGAATTATGTGTAAGGAGATCATGGCTGAAATGGTTATGACGGATTCCTATGACACGTAAGAGCTATGTCTGGAAGATTTAATGAAAGGTGAAGACATGTGGCAAATGATAAAGTTGAGTACTATACACTCTTCCCCAATCATGGGGTGCGGGTTCCTATTTTTTTGGAGAATGGTAAAACCCTAATACAACTATCTTTGGAAGTTGCCATAAAAAGGGAAGTGCATGATATAAGAATTTTTAGGGTTGCGAAGATAGGTGAAGTTTGTGGATTATTGGAATATTTTTTATGCTACCGTGATTTGTCTTCAAGAGTTTGAAATCTTTTGAAAGATCTTAAATTGCAAGTGTATTATAAACTATAATAGTTTTGATTAATACACTATGCAGGTTTTAGAGTGCTGGGGTTTTTACCGAAAGGTTTCCCCAGGGTAAATCATTGTGTTATTCTCTATTTTCTGTATGCATGGTATATGGCTGCAATATCATTGTTAAAGTAGTTAATGAATCTGAAATTTTAAGGATTTAAAAGAATTTGCACAATACTTTCCTTTAGAGATTAGTGTAGGAAGTTGTTTCCGCACTTGAGTTTCCTTATACTTTTATAAGAAATGAGAATCAATAGACGATGGAGATTAAGAGGAAAAAGATTTAATCAAGGGTGAGGTTTGAAAAAGGAGCAATCCATGTGCACAAGTCTCCTCCAATGAGAAAATAAGAGTTGACTTTTGTGTCCCATATGAGACAAAAAGGCATTTTCTTCTTTTTATAAAATAAGAATAATGCTTTATTTTTGCAACTTAGGATAAGAGGAAAAGTGGGGGATTTTTATATAATAAAAGGGGAGGGAATTCCTTTTAATTAAATAAAGAATTAGGATAAAATGGTTAGCCCATAGAATAAAATTGAATAAATGATAGAATTAGGATTTGATCAAGGAAATTGATATAATTAAAAATATTCATTTATGAAAATATTGATTTAGGGATTTGATAAATTGCAAGAATGTGGCCCAAAATATAGGCAACCATTTTAGGGTGCATACAAAACCAAGGTACTCTCAAGACCCTAGAGAAATCTAATTCATGAGAACCAATAAATTTCAAAATAAAAAAAGAATAAGAATAAAGCACATAAAATATCATCATATTATAACACTGAGGTTAAGGTTCTAGGATACCACCAAAGTGAGTGTCATCACACCACCTGTATATTGGGATCCTCCCTAGTAACCATGTAATCCTGGTACCCCCTTTCTAAGTAGGGATCCTCCCTAGTAACCATGTAACCCCGGTACCCCCTTTCTAAGTAGGGATCCTCCCTGGTAGTTATCCCTGGTCCCCATACTCCAATTAGGAATGTGTGTCCATTATTATATTTTCTTTCATTATCTTTTGAATCCCCCCATCCCAAGTTAATTTTTAAGGCTATAACATTTTTACAAACCCACCCATAGGATCATCTAGAAACAACTTTAGGGTTCCAACACCTGTGGTGAGCCACTAACTTAGGGTCCCTAGTCCCTTATCCCATCACAAATCAAAGATACAAGATAACACTTCCAAGTCTTGATCCATAGGTTTAGGAAACTCCCCTACACACTCAGGCCTCAGAGCGAGTCGTAACCTTAGCCATATACATAACAGGAACCATTGGAAGAGTGTCTATCACAAGATACCTTAAATCATAGCATAGAACTTACCACATGCATAAATACCACTTTCCATGGCTTATTTATAGGTCTAGGGAACCCTCCTGTGCACACAGGCCACTGAGATGAGTACTAGCCTCATAGACTAAGCTCAAGTATATGCCAAGTGAAGAAAACCCATATAACATAAAAAAAAATCAATAATGAACATAAATAGGAGATACCAATTTCCCACATGCATTAACACAACATTATGATAAACTTGAAGCAATAAAATGAACATTAAGATAGGGTACAAAGATTAAGAAGAGACTAGGATCAAGGTTGGAAGATACATACCAAACCCCA